>OZ038488.1:54498133-54608133 GCA_964036315.1 Acanthosepion esculentum
TATATATATATATATATATATATATATATATATATATATATATATCAGAACTCTGACATAAAGTAGATGGGGAAAGTGTAGTGGCATAGGCAAAATAAACTTGCCTTATTTTGTACAGAGTCAAGTAACTACTGATAAGTTAGATGAGCCAGACTTTGTGGAAACAGATTCATTGTTTTGCTGCCTTTCTAAAAGGTTAACATCAGCCAAGGCTATTCAAATGCTGACAAAAAATGTTAGCTCTCATATGGAGCATATATAGAGCTCACTATTTTTATTAGGCAGAAAGTTTCTGTTTAAATTTGACCATAAACTTTTAGAGTTTATTTTTAACCTCAGGAGGGAGTTACCTAAAGTCACATCTTCTAGAATTTTAAGATGGGCATAAAGTCTTTGACTTTGACATTGAATATATAAAAGGAAACACTATTCCTCATGTAAATGCTCTATCAAGACTAATGTTCAACAATGAACCATTAGAAAAATCAGACAATTCAGAACATAAAATATAGCAATGAATTGAAACAAAGGTATTACCATTACATTGTCTTGCATTTGAAACCTTACAGGATCTGGTATTAAGCAAGATTGCATGTAGAATAAAAAGAAACAAATGGAGTGATTGTTCTAGGGCAGAAAAACCCTATAAAGAGATGAAGTGCAAATTAACTGTAAAGAAGGGTCTTATATGCAATGGAGATGTTTTAATACTACCAGAGAGATTGAGATGTAATAAAAAGTGTACACAATCATGTTCATTGTGAAATAACAGCAACAAAGAGATGATTAAAATTGGAAACGTGGTGGCCTGGGTATTTGTGTGATGTAGAAAAGTACATACAAAAATGACCAAAATGTATGGAAATAAAAACCTTTCACCAAACAAAGATACATTCATGGCCTAAAGAAAAAGAGCCATGGGCCTGAGTTCATATGTTAAAGGCATAGGAATATTTTTGATTTTGGTTGACTCATTCTCTGGATAGGCTGAAGTGGTTAGAATTCAGGATAGGAAAGCAGCCATGGTAAAGCAAATATTACAAGTAATATTTTCCAGAAATTGCATGCCAAAAATGTTAGTCTCTGACAATGTACCAGAATCTTGTGATGAAAATGTGTTCATTAAAACAAATTGGATGTCTCCCTTATAAAGCATCACTATATCACCCGCAATCAAAGGGAATTGCAGAAAGAATGGTGCAGATGGTGAAAATGGGGTTGAAGTCATTTTCCAGAGATGCCATAGATAGTTTCTTACTGTAACTATTACTGAGTTATAGAACTATTTTACATACCAGTAGAATGCAAAGACTTTCTGCCTTGATGGGAAAACAAATTAGATTGTCTATAACAATGTCCTATTTAATAAATGAAAAAAATGTAGTACAAAAAAGACAAAGAATCAAGTCCTGAAAAAAAGCTAACTTTATTACACAAAAAGGACATAATATGGCTATAATAGCAACAAGTGGACAGAATTTATTGGCTTACTCTTGTCAAATAAGACCTAGAATTAATGATGAAGAGGTTGAGATGGAAGAGGGGGAGGAACCTGTAAGATAACGTTGGTGGCGCTAGTTGTTGCCGTGCGCTCGTCCTCTTCGGCTGCTGTTGTTTCGCACGCGGTGGCGTCCGTGAACGGTCCACCCGTGGCGGTCGTCGGGGTCCACGTCGGTGGTGCTAGTCGTTGCCGTGCACTCGTCCTCTTCGGCTGCTGCCGTTTCGCACGCGGCGGCGTCCGTGAATAAATAATCGAATTCCGCTAGTCGGATTTGTTCGTTATGTAAAAAAAGATGAGTACTTCTGATTGAGAAAGAAACACAGTAGTCAAGAAATTATAGAGGTTAGTTCACATGAATCTAACATGAAGTTGGAAGACCAGAATGAAGACCTAGATTCCCAATAAAAAGAACCAGGTACACACCTCAGGGAAGAGACAGAGAAAGAGATAAGATCTCATATTATAGTTAAGAGAAGTCACAGATCCACAAAAGGCATAAAACCTCTTCATTTCCAGGAACAAAATGGACTTGCCCTATTTTGCATAGAGTCAAGTGACTACTTAGTAGTCCCTTGGCACAATGGTAGAACTTCTAAGTCACAGACTAGTAGACAGCACAACAGAAAGCAAGAAGAATCGAGTAAATATTAACTGTATGAAAATAAAATGCATGGTTGTCAGCAAAAGAGATCTCATAAAGAGCATGTTAGGTATCAGGGATGTCAAAATCAATCAAATACTAAAATTTAATTAGTGGGCTAAGGAATCCAAAAGTGAATAGCTATAGTGAATGATGCCTTTCAGAAACTGATCAAAGTATTCCGGGATTGGAAAATGTCATTAGATAGAAGAAAAAAAAGAATGCTGGACTGATTGCTATATAATATCTAATCCCCTATATAGATATGAACACTGGGAAATTTTCTCACAGATGAAGAAGAAATGACATACTTGAAATTACAAATATGGTTTAATTAATGAATGTTAAGAATAACATGAACAGAGAATGTGAGAAACAAGGAAGTTTTAAGGAGAATAGAAACTACAAGGAAACTTCTGCTAACATTCAGAAAGAGATACCTGAAATGTCTGACAAAGCATAATATAAAAAGAAAGCTCAAAAAATGTAACACTCACATAGTATATTGAAGGTAAAAGAAGCAGGAGGGAACAGTAAGTTTACAAGTTTGAGTGAATGAATTACAGAACAAGGAGTACAAAAACAAAGAGAGATTATAAAGAGGTAAGAGTTACTGTGAACAAAACTGACAGGAAGTTGTGGAAGCCATGATTGCCCCAATCCTGAATAGATATGGCATGTGAAGCAAAAAGCATAACTGTAACATCTGTGCTGTATAGTTTTCTATCTGCACATTTTTATGAAGCTATTCCTCTTTTGCTTGCTTGCACTTATTTCTGATGTTTTTGTTTATCTTCATATATTATACACCATTTCTTAGCATTATATGCTATCTCTTTTTTAAGAGATCGAGGATTTCACCTGTCATCTATTCTTTTCTTCCTGCTTTTCATTTTAAAGAAATTATACAATTGAGCATCATTTTAAAATCATAAATATTTGTATTTAAAAGGTAGCTTTAGAAAGCATTTTTAGTGGCTATATTTTTAATTCCATCATTCCTATAAGAGACATTATCATAATTTTTGCATTTTTCTTTTGTGTTATTTCTTTAATTTCAAGGTGTCCCATTTATATAATATAAAATATTACTCTTTGGTGCACTTTCATGAAGTTTCATATATTCGCTTGGTATTATTTGATTCTCAAAATGGATGATGATTAAAGAAGATGATTAATAACTTTTATAAATGCAGATAACTAATCATTATAAAAAACATGTTCAAAAAAAGATGAAAAAAGATATCTTCATAAAGAATGATTTTAATGAATGAAAGAAGTATTTTTATAACTTTATGGTTAAAGTTACTTTTGCATATTTTACAAGCCTGTACCAAAAAACCAGAGCAATTTCTTGTTTTTTATCCATTGAAATATAAAAAGAAATATTTTAAAAAGTTATATCTGCAAATGAATGACAGCTATCAATGAGTCAATCAATTAGTGAACACAAATGAAGTATTTCCACAGATTTTTCTACAGAAAAATAGGGGAGACTGGAGTTTTTATGGAATTTCACATACTTGAATTTTTCCATCTTACTATATAAAAGATAATCATAAATGATTTGAATAATGTTAGCAACTCCAGCTTTCTCCATTTTCCCAAAGTTCTTTAGTTATAATTCTAGTTAGCAATTTTAGACTAGTATTCTACTCTTAACATTCTTATAATTCATTTAGTATTCAGGATTCAGTTCATTTTATTCAAGCTATATTTATGAGATCATAACAAATCTTTGGGAGACAAGTCTAATTTAGCAACAAGGCAACATTTTTTGAGCACCTAGTTAGAAATGAACTCACTATATCTGATTTTCAATCATTAATTACTGTATCAAAGCTCATACCATGAGAAGACCATAATGAATGCAACTGACAATATAAAAGCAATCTCTTTCTTTTAGAAAAGTAATACAATTGATGTCATTAGACATTAATTAAAATGTAAGTCATCTTTTTTTTCCACTAAAATAGGAAATAATTCATAACCATATTAAAATATGAATTTCTCTTCAAGGATATTTATTGCAAGAAGAGATGGTTTGAGAACAATTTTATTCTTTTAGATAACAAACCTATTATTCCTTAAGGTAAAAGCATCTTGTTTTCAGTCTTTTTACTGATAAATTATAAGATTACAATGGAAAGCATTCATCAATATACAAATAATTTATTAACTCAAGGATAATAGCAATGATCTGGAATAATGAACTCATCTTTTTGTAGCTTTTGTTAATATTACAATGTTTTGAGTGATCCAGCTTTCTTCAGATGTACAATCCAGGGGAAGAGAGCAGATATCTTTTTACTGCGTAGTGCAAACCAGAAAAGAAACCTCAACTCTTCTTTCCATATGGATTATAGAACTGGAGAAGACTGTAAGCAACATAATGTTCTATAGTCTGAACAACTCTATTTTCAGGTAAAGCAACATATACCATCCTGTCATTATCTGAATGAAGTTCTTACATATCCCCCTCCTGAAATCAATGTTTTCATATTTGTAAATGAGACAGCCAAAAATGATCAATGTACTTATTGCCCTTTCAATAAAGTGTATAGACTCAAGTTTTTTGTAATCTTGATATTTACTAAACTTATATAGATAAGAAGCACAAAACCAAGTCTAGGAGAACATGGGAATAGGAAGATTACATTTTGAGAATATTTTAAGACAGAATAATATAGCTGCTTTGAAAATAAGCATTCAAAATCTTGGCTTTCTACCTGGACTTATAGTATTAAAAAGAAAAAGGCATACTATGACCAGTAAATGAATTTATTTTAAATTTTCTGCCAAATTTTGGCTTGTTTTTATTTCCTGTGTTGTCTGCAATATACAATAATCTGGTTATAAATGTGAATGATTTAATATCAGTGTAGTAGCTGTAGTATAATATTTGGATACATTTTTAGAGAAAACCTCATAGTTTTGTTAAATAGTTATTTTTTTTCTTTTCATTTGTATAATTGGTTAAATTTTTTTCGGCACATATTCATGAGATGATATCTATTTTTGAATAAGGGACACATTTCAAAAGAATAAATTTCTGAATATCCTACTCTCTCCGCACACACAATTTTAATAGATTACTAGATTACTGCAGCTGTCTGTCAGTTCTAGAGAAGCTAGGTTGCATCCAGAACTTTATAGTCTTTGAGAGAAAGGGTATTCGATCCTGTGGAATTAATTTTTACTGTATAAGTAAAAACAAATAAAAAGCTATGTACTGAAAAAAGGTTTTCTTCTGATTAGCCATAGGCAATCTGCCATGCAGAAGTTGCCAATGCCACTTTAATTACAAATTTCTATTTCTCCAGAGAGTTAATTAAAAGGTTATGAAAAAGTACTGCATTGCATTAATATTATTTCTATGGCATAGGAGTGATAAGGCAATAGTCTTTTTTTTTTCTAATTCTTAGTTTTGTTTCATCAGAAAATTTTTAACAGGCAATAATGTCAATTCAACTCATGAAGGCATGTACAAACTGATATTCCTAAAGTTGTTTTTCAAATGAGAATACCTCTGTTAAATTTTATATATGTTTGTTTTGTTGAATCTGAAAAGAGATTTTTTTCTTGAATATTTTCTCATAAGATATGAAAAGAAAAAATATCAAGAAAATGCATGCTTTGTAGAATAAAAATTATATATTATAAAAGATTTATCATCTCATGATTTTTAACAAATAACAATAATACTCATTAATGCCTAATATTAGTAAATAAAGAATATTTAGCAAAAAAGTAAATTCTTTTACTACTTTTTGCAAGCAGGTAAGAGAATCTTTGTGGGATTGTAACAAAAGTCCTAACAAAGGTGAAATTCCTATTATCTTAAGTTAAACTGATTAATATCACACAAGACACTATATACCATATTTTTAAAGTTTAAATGAATTAACTGAAAATCCAGGATTATTTTCAGACTAAATAGTGAGCAATGAAAGAAGATCCAAAATATAATTCAAAGTTGATAAATGAAAATTTAAGATTCTTTTTGTGAAGAATTTTTATACATTCTATCAATACTATCAAAGGTTTTATATATGCAATTGTATATCCTATTTCAAGCAGGAATGGTTATATAATTCATAGTCTTAGAGATGTTTTTATTTATACAGAGGCTAAGGAAAACTTGGGAATAATCATCCTGGTTTGTCTTTTTCAGTTTAAAGCTTCCAGGTTTAAAGTTGCTGTTGTTGGCATCTATATGATTGTGCAAAAAATTACAATTCACTTAACTTTGGCTAAGTGCCTAACTTAAATAAGCTATGTACCTTGTTCAAAATTCTCAAATTTACTTAATGAAAGTATAAAAAATGATGAGGTGGGGAAAATATATGCTGACATTATGAAAAGAAATACAGATAAAAATTGCATGGAGCTAACAAAAACCTAATGAAACAGTGGAAAAAGTACCATACTATTCAAAAGACTATTTTCTTTTCTTTTTTTCAAATACTTATTATAAGCTTATGCACGTGATGAAAGTTGATGAATGTTAATACAAAAGAACTGGCAAAATAAGCTTGTAACCATTCCAAACAGACCAATTACTAAATTACTAAATCAGGCAGACAAGCAGTTCAGTTTGTGATAATGAGCCCCAATGCTAAGAAAAGAATAGTTCTCATTAATTTGGTAGTTGTATAAAACTTACAAGTTTCAGAGAAATAAGAAATGTTTGCTTTTGTTCTTCAATTTGAATTTGAGAAGGTAAAATATTTAGTGTCAAATATAAACAATGTAAATTAGAGGAAAAAAATCAATTCAGACATGGCTTAGCAATACATTCCCAGACAATGTCATTTATACATATAGTTAGGTCACCAAATTTGCCAAAATGACTTTACTTAATATAAGAATGTTATAGAAAGAGATTTAAATAAATTAAAAGGATCATAAGCAACAAAATATTTGAAGCAGAAAGCAGAATATGAAAGCAGCCAAATTAGCAGCTTTAAGTTAAAAGATGAACGTGTAAGTTGGGTGAAGAAGTACATAAAACTAATTTCCAACAGTAACATTTAGTGGATGCATACATTGTATGTATATTATGACTGTGTGAGAGTTTGTGTTCTTCATAGAAATAAGCTTTTATTGCAACACTTATACTGTTTTACATTCTGTCACTTTAAAATAAGCAGCATGCATTATATCCTTGGATAAATAAGAATGTATCCATATGATTAAATTTGAATTTCATCTGATGATGAGTTTCTATGGATAAATCAGTAAGATGTATTCCATGATGCAGAGACTCCTAAGAATATAGAGTGTGAATTCCAGTCCTATTAGTCGTTAAATCTTTACTGAACTGGAAAATAAAGATTTAGCAGGATACTTATGGCCTGTTTCTTATTAAAGACTGTAGTCACATATTCTACGAATAGCTCTATCAATGTTTTGTTTAGATATACTCTTGAAATACAAGAGAATTGTAATAACTATGAATATATCATTACAGAATTGTTGAACATTCACTTATGTGAAAGCTTACAAGTAATTCTCTTGCTATTATATGAGTACTTATAACAAACAATTTAAAAACCTGTTCTTGTATAGATTTTGTTTTATGAAGCATTTTAATCATTGTATTTGACAGATTCAAATTTATTTCCTTATTTTTGTTCTTTTGTTTTTTCCATGTTTGAGCTCTGTACTCTTTGGACTTAAAAAATTCAATGACATCTCAGAACACAAGCCAGATTGGGGAGTATACAGCCAAGACAAAAGTGAAAAATAAATGAAATAGCAAGATATAAAATCAGAAAACCTGTTAATATTGGCTTGAAACAAAAGTTCACTATCTTTCAATAGGTGACATTTGAACATGTAATTTTGTTGCCTGAAATTTATGACATATATAAATTTCCTGAAAGGTGATGCTTCAATGTGCCTTTCTATACAATTTGTGTAGTTTAAATGTTTTACATTAAAAGTGAAAATGAAGGAAAATTAGATGCAATATTTGTCATCTGATGCTCTTTTATTTTTGGAAAAGGAAAAATACTGTACAATCAGCAAAAATAATATATGCTATTTATAGAGATGGTGCCCTAGCTGAGAATCTTGTTCAAAAGTGGTTCACTAGATTCAGAAGTGAAAATTTTGATCTGGAACAAAGAGAATATTCCAGCATGCCTGCAGTTGTTGATGGTGACCAATTTGAAACACTGATTAAAAAAACCAAAAAAAACATGTCAAATGACATGGGACATCACAGAGATACACCATATATCTTATACGAGCATTGTATGGCATTTGAAAACACTTGGATACATGAATTGCTATGATGATTAGTTGCCTCACTATTTAATGGGAAAAAATTTATTAGACTGCCTTTCCAGCTGTGATTCATTTCTCAAATGCAATTAAAACTCATTTTTGAGAAGAACAATCACAAGTGAAGAAAAACCACTCCAAAAGGCAGTCTGCATCTGAAGGAGGTGATCCTGTGTATTTGGTGGGACTGGTGTGTTATGAGATTTCCATAAAATTGGATGTTGAACTCAAATGAGTAACAGACTCAACTGGACCAATTAAAGGCAGTAATTGATGAAAAGTGTTTGAAATTAGACAATTAGAAGAGTATCAGCTTCCATGAAGAAAACACCAGACCTCATGTTTATTTGCAGATCTGGTAGAAATTGGTACAGCTTGGCTGGGACATTCTACTACACCTGCTTTGCAATTATGGATTATCATTTATTTCAATCCATACAAAATTCTCTTAATAGGAAGTACTCCAATTCTCTGGAAGCCTGTAAAACCATTTGAACCAGTTCATCACCAAGAAAATGCTAAGTTCTGGAAGGATGGGATCATAAAGCTGCCTCAAAGATAGTGAAAGGTAATGGAAGAAAATGATACATATGCACAAATATCTAAATATTGTATTTGAAATTCACTTTAAAAAAATGTTACAACCTTTATTCCGATACAATATAACTGAGAATTCTTAAAAATCAAACATACTGTCAACTACAACCCCTGGCAAAAATTATGAAATTTGCACACTTGGGGGTGGGTGTTCACTTAGATTTTTATTTGGCAGTAAATAAACTAATAACAAATAAGGTGAAAAACATTTTTATTTAATAACTGAATATTTTGCCTCCATAAAATGTAACTTAAGCAAAGGAGATGATATTATTTAAATAACATTTTTTTCCAAGCTGTGTAGACGAAAATTTTATGGAATAAACTAATATTCAGAAAAAAATTATGGAATAATCTTGTAATTTACATTCCAAAAACAAAAACAAGCAAAAGCCTACAAACGCTGCCTACAGTTAAAAGAGAGTTCTTGCAGACTTCAACAAACAGCTGGGTATACCTAATTGATAGGAAACATGGTTTCACCAAAAGAACTGTCAATTAAAACAATGGAAAGGATCATAAAATTCATTCAAGAAGGCAATCCAGAGTGGAGTGTGGTAAAAAACGTTGGTTGTCCGCAGTCAACTGTGTCTAAAATTTGGCGTAAATGTAAAAAAAGTGGGATCATTAAAAAAGGAAAATATATTGGTAGACCATGAAAGATATCAAAGAGTCAGGATAGAAATCTCAAAGCAATAATGCTTAAAAAGGAAAATATACACCAAAACAAATGGGTCAAAACAGGAGCCATTGTTTGTCATAGAACTGTAAGAATTTGGCTTAATGAAATTATATTTACATACAAAAAAGCCAAATGAAAATCAGCACTAACAAACATACAGGAAAAAATGATATTAAAGTAAGCTAAAGAAAAACCATTATGGCATGTGGATGATTGGATGAAAGTGATATTCAGTGATGAATCAAGACTCTGCCTTGGCCAAGTCGATGATGCTAGAAATTTCGTCTGATGCTGTTCAAATGAAACATATAGATGACTGCATGAAGAGAACAAGTAAATTTCCTAAGTCATTCATCATATCGAGTTGCATGTCATTTAAAGGTTGACAAGGCCAGTGAAAAGATCAGATTTAGATCCAACTGAAAATTTATGGTAGAAATTTAAAGAAAAAATGGTCCATAAGAAGAATCTATTAACCACCATTTTTCACCTCATTCTCCAGAAATAAGGCAATAAAGCCACTAAAATGCAAATGGTCACTGAGTGTGAAATAATATGAGAACCAGAAAACATTATTAAGAAGAGAGAACAATAAAAGAACAGGAATTAAGACAGAAGATAAGGTTTGATACTGCATCTAAATTTTAGAAGATCAAAGTTGACTCGAAAGCTAGAAGCCAGAAGAGAATTCCACAAGAAAAAAGTGTGAGAGAAGAAACTGTTAGCATAGAACTTATGGCTACATCTTTAACTGTAAAAAGATGTGGCCTTGTCACTAATCTAGTACTGTGCTTAAATTCATAAAATATAGGTACCATAGAAAAATCTTCATCAGACCAATTACCATGAAAATTATCATATTTATAAAAAAAGACAAAGTGAAGCTATGTTATGGTGGTGGAAAAGTGACTGAAGCTAGGATGCCAGGTCAGGACCAATAACATTGCAGAATCTTCTTTGGATTTTATCAAAAATCTCTAAATATAAAGCAGGAGCACCAGACCATATGTGACAGCAATATTCGAGGCATGGACAAATGGTAGACTTATAAATGTAAGATAGATTCTGGCAAGAAAAATTGTGTAGCACAGTGAACCAACTTTCTTTGCAGCAGACCTAGAAACTGATTCAATATAATCTTTCTACTTTATGTCAACAGAAAATGCTAGCCAAAGAAGCTGCAATGCCTAAAAGTATTAAGGTTGTCATAAGAGCTGGGGAGGGGGTTGCAACTAAGTATTAATTTTCAATTTTTGCCAATGAATTCTATAATTTTTTCTTCAACATTGGGTTATTCCATATTTCCTGGCTTGGCTTGGAAAAAAAAATCATACTTGAATTTAAATAATTTAATCTGTTTAAGGTATATTTTATGAAGCCAGAATATTCAGCTATTAAACAAAAATGTTTTGTGCTTTATCTGTAATTAATTATTATTTACTGCTAAATAAAAAGAAAAAAAAAGGTGAACATCCTCTAAGTGTGCTAATTCCATAATTTTTGTCAGGGGTAGTATAATAAAGTGTGAGGCTTCTGGTTGAAATTATTTAATCCTTTTTAAATGTTTTACACTATCAACACTAAAACAAGAATGAAAAAAATAGAACTTACTAATTATATAATCAAGTAATTTTGCTATTACCAATCAAAAATATAATGTAATATTTATTATATTACTGTTTTAATTTAGTGTATGCTTTTAATTGGAATTATTTTCATATGGAAAAAGTTCTGCATGACTAATATGATTAAAATTCATAAACTTAACTCAGCTGTAACATTTCCTATTTGTTTCATAAGAAATAATTTAGAAATTAATTGTTTAATTAGTTTATTCAGAGTCTGTATAATTATTATTCTTGTTTAAAGAAAGTTTGGTTGTTGGATCACATATGCTTATAGTATTCTTTATTTACTAATATCAGATTGTGATTATAAGACGTTGGCTTTTAGTCCTAAGTTAGAGTAGACATTATTCTCAAATTTCACCATGTAAAGTTGTCTAGTTTGATTAAAAAATTTTAAAAACTTTTTAAAAATCATTTCTAAAATGATCAAAACAAAATTTTCTTACAAGCTGAACACTCTGTATATAATAAAAAACCAATAAAGTATTAATTGGGTTTAGATTACTGTTACATTACTAGAGACTGTGACAGCTTTGTCCATACATTACAAATATTTGAAAATAAATATTTGGTAGATTAAGTGCAAAATTTGATACAAGGCTACATTGATTGAGCATCCAATGGCAAACTCACTTGCAATAGATACCTATCGAATAGTACTAATTTTAGTTCAAAGCTAATTCATTATTCATAATGTTAGCACATCTATCTTACCAATTAATTCAAATAGTAAAACATTTTTTCTTACTCATTTTTAACTTGAAATTTTTAGCTTCATAGTAACATAATATCAGTTTTATTTTCAAAAATAAATTTTGCATCGAACTGATCCAAAATTAATCCTAAAATGCTCTGATTTATTTTTTATTATATCTGAAAACTTTTTATACCTCAGAAATTTTGTTTTAATTTTTTTTATTAGTCACTTACATTACTAATGTTTTGTTCAAGTCAGTAGGAAGTCTAAGGATTACAATGGTCACTTATATGATATAAAAATAATACATTAATTTTTATTTATCTTCATACACTACTTGACAATTAAATCCAGTTATAAAGACATATAAGAATATTTTTATTAGAAATAGTAAGAATTAGCAAAAACAGAATATGCATATCAAGTCAAGATAAAAATGCCTGGATATATTTTAGCAGCTGTTCAATTTTCAGTGGGAAAAAAATCAAGGGCCAATGAAGATGAGACATGAAATTCAATGAGAGATACTAGTCTGGAAGTGTGAAGGTGATGGTATCAGAAGATTAAATACCAACCAGAGCAAATATAAAAAAATTGGAAAAAAGTATACAATAACTCTTTTTTTCAGCTGTTGCTATTCAAATTGGAAATTCAAAATTGCTATTTCAAAGAGGAAGTCATTATAAATCACCTTATAAATTTGCTTGCATTTTACAAAGAAGCTTTAAATTAACATTTTAAATTCAGGAATTTCTAATTTTGGTATTTTTTCTCAGCTTTCAGGTAAAAAAAAAAAGAAACAAACACAAGGCACTGTAGAAACAAGATACATTGCAATAAGCTGCAATAGAAGCAACAAAAATAACATGAAAAAAAAAATTATTAAAAAATTAGTAATGACAAGGCTGGCCTAAGTAGATCACTCTTCATAGTATTGTCAAAGAAACCAGATATGAACAAATACAAGCTCTGTTAGATAATCAGTTTAATAACCACATAACTAAAGTAATAATTAAGATTCTAATGACTGGAGCTTATAAAACAATGTAAAAACAGTATAGCTTTGTTCAAGACACTGGAACAAGAAATGCAATTTTCATTATCAGAATGTTATTAGAGCAATACAATACAAATACAATACAGAAAGATACTGATGACACAATCATTTGCTCCTGTCTGAATAGTAAATCTGATCAGATCAATATGGTCAAATTAGTGGCTGATCTAAAAAAACAAAAAAAACCCTACAGTTTATTGTTAACTGAGGCAATGGTTGGTTTGATAATTTTAATGCCTCCAAAACAAAACAGCTCTCTATGAATCATCTGAGAGACCCCTTTCTGCCTTCTATCAGCATGGCTGATGCTAATCCCCAGGAGAGTGACTCATTGTGCATTCTTGAGCTAACGGCCTCAGCTGACACAAAGTGGAAAGACTATATTGAATCCATTGCTAAGTCTGCTACTAAGACAGTTGGTTCATTGTGTTCTGCTAGACAAATATATTTATCTTCTGAATCTATCTTACATATCTATAAGTCTAATATTCGTCCATGCCTCGAATATTGCTGCCACATATGGTCCGATGTTCTTGCTTTATATTTAGAGATTCTTGATAAAATCCAAAGAATCAGCAATATTAATGGTCCTGACCTGGCATCTCTGCTTCAGTCACTTTCTCACTACTGTAAAATTTCTTTCCTGTACCTTTTCTATAAATACTTTCATAATACTGGTAATTGTTTGAACAAAGTCTTTGCTATGGTACCTAGATTTTTTGAATTTAAGTGCAGCACTAGATTAGCAACAAGGTCCCATTGGTTTACAGTTGAATTGGCTAGATGTAACCATAGTTTCTATGTTAACAGTTTCATTTCTTGCACTTCTTGCTTGTGGAATTCCCTTATGGCTTCTGGCTTTCCAGACAAGTTTGATCTTCAGAAATTTAAATGTAATGTCAATCGTTATCTCTTCTATTAAGCTCACTCCTCAATAATGCTTCTGTTTTCTAATTCTCTCACACCCATTAATCCCTTGTGCCTTAGTGACTTTATTGACTTACATGGGGTGAATTCAATTAAAAAAAAGTCTTATAGATTGCACATAGGTATTAGATAAATTATGACACAAAGAACTTGAAATGTTAAGCAAGTTTGATTTATATGGAAATGATATTAAAATAACCCATAATCTTTACTGGGATTAAACAGTTGGCATGCAACTAGAAAATGAGTTTATGGAATACAAAAAAAAACAGAAAAAGGAATATGACAAGGATGTACTTTCTCACCAAGTTTTATTTAACCTGTACAATGAGATGATTCAAAGAGAACTAGAAGACCTACCAGGATGTATTTCTTGGAATAATTATAAATTTAGCATTTGCACACCTAAATATCTACATGAAGGAGAAAATATACATAGAAAATACATTTTAAATTCTCCACTATCCTATTTCATATAAAATACCAAAAGAAAAGCAAAAAAGAAAAATAATGCATAAACAACAACAAAATCTATAACTAATAAACTTGAAAGAAATTTAGCTAATCTCAACAGAAAAATTATCAAATACACTTGAAAAAGAGTTAAAAATCTAATCAATGTAAAACAGAGTTAATTTTACATCAGAAACAACAGTTTAACAAATAGAATGTAAACAATGCCTCCAAAATACATTAGCTAAACACCACCAGATTTAAATCAAGGAATATATAAAAATAAAAAGGACTTAAAATGAAACAACATACTTAACACACTTGCATGCCAACAAAACCTTTATGATTACAGTCTTAACCTAAAAATGACTGCTTAATAAAAAGTGGATATAATTTACACAAATGAAGATGAAGTGAGTCCTTATGATTAACAAACGACTGGGCTATTTTAATATGTACCATTTTCTTAATATTAGTGAACAATGTGAGGTTTTTAAATTATTTAAAAATATAATTTGAAATTAGTTAAATTTTAATGTCTATAATGATGCAGTTAAAGTAACACTCAAGCATTCAAATACTTCATGTGAATCAAGTTTCATATCACTAATGTAGATTTTTCTATTGTGAAATAATTTTTTTTACTGATAATACCAAATAATTACCAAAACATGCCAAGTGTTTTATATTTGCCATTAAGTAAGCTTAAAGTAAAGTCTATAAAAATTAAAATACCCTTGATATATATTTTAACATCACTATCTTTACTAACATTAGACAGGCTATACATTTTAGTGAATGCTGTATAGAAAAAGTATAAAATGAGAGGAAGCTAATTTAGCCACGAAGGCTAAGTGAAAGGATTTTCATTTAAATAAACTGCCTTTGGTCAAACATCAAAATTTTTCATTAATGCTTTTATCATAAGTAGACATTGAAAACATAGCTAAGATTCTTATACCGATCTGATTTGTAAAAATTCAGCAAAGTTCAGTTGAATAAATATGTCAAGCTGACTTTGTTAACTGAACAATTCTACAACATATAAAAGACTAATACTAAAGATATAATGGTGGAATCCAGTCATGTCAAAACAAGTAGTAGACAAAAGATTCAGATTTTATTTTAAATGAAGAAATAACTGACTGAAAATTTTCAATATGTATAGATAATTGTTAGTAATTACAAGAAAATATTAATCTTTGTCTCCATTCTGTTCACTTAAATTTTTATAATTCTTTCATCGAATGAAGTGCTATTACTGACATCTTGAATTATATGACAGAGAAATGGACATACAGAAACAATCATCTATATCTATAAAAAAGTGTGTGTGTATGCTTTTTATGCACATCCACATTTGTCGACCGATTTTAATAAAATTGTACACACATGTTGCAAATTTACTAAATTAGGTCAAGACCTACTTTTCAATTTTCAGGACCCCATGTTTGGCAGAAAAACAAATAAAACTGAAGGTGAGTATGACTTTTTGCAAAAACTAAGGCAAAGTTATACATGAACAAAATTTTTACTGGATGAGCTGATGTTCTTTGCACTTAATGCAAAACATAGTTCATATTATGAGGTTTATGTAGAGTGCTTGATAGTTTTCTTGCGATATTGGCTTCACACAAAAAATTACAAAAAGCTGAAAAAATTGGGTTTTTTGTACTACTTAAAGTAAAAACTTGAATAACTTCCTTATCTTTTATCCAATTTTCTTCAAACGTGTTGCAAAAAAAATTGCCACCATGCAAGAAATAAGATAGCATGGTTTTAGTCCTGCTTGCTTTCCTGTGTATAATGAAAAACCACAAAACAGTTCAAAAAGCCCATTTTTTAACCATAACTCCCTGCTTTTTTACCCAATGCTTTCCAAATTTGCCATGTAAATTACATATGACACACAAATTGTCTTGAATGAATGTTTGGTTTAGATTATTTCAGTTAATTGGATGAAATCTGCGACAAACTAGCCAATAGTTTCTTCATATGATTCCATCCTAAATTGGCATTCAAACAACCTTTGATGCAAAGATTATTTGAGAAGGATTATTCAAGTGTTAAAAAGGAAAAAGTCCCAAAGAACACAGCTTTAATGTGTGAAGAAGGAGGGGGTTGATCATGCGTTTACACTTGCATGACGCTTCATCCCTGTTTGTTTGATTATTAGATTTGTGAAGTATGCCATACTATTTGAAAGTTATTACAGCCATAGGAAATCTACTGAATATCTAAAACATTGAAACAATTTAACCTTCAGCAGCGGCCACACAATAAGGTTTTATCGATGGAATTCCTTTAAGAACAATCAAATACTTGCAAAGGACATACTGTAAAAAAGATGAGGGTGAGGAAATAACTTAGTATACCAATGGATGATGCATGCAAGTGAGGCACAGATAGACATTTCTAGACAGCAGGTTGAGGGTATACAGGGGGTAGCAGTTATACAATTGCAGCCATGTACATCTGGGTAACACTGGGTACCTCAGCTAGTATATTTTAGAATGGATATCACAAGATCAGAATATTATGGCCTTGCAGGTTTAAATTTATTTATATATTTTATCTACAACCATTAATTAAAAAAAAATCCAACTGTTAGAAAATAATTACAATAATTGCCACTCTCATAAAGATAATATATGAAAATAGATTAAAGAGAATATGAAATCTATCATTATATATTATATAAAAAATTATATTTTTGTATTTGAAACTAAATCAAAGACCCTTTTTTTAATCATTGCACCCCAAGCAAGGCAATAAAGCTACTAAGACACAAGTGGGTTGCTGAGTGTTAGAGAATATGAGAAAAACAAAAAACACTATTAAGGAGAGAGAACAAAAAAGAGCAAGAATTAAGACAGAAGATAACAATTGACAATGTATTTAAATTTTTGAAGTTCAAAGTTGACTGGAAAGCAAGAAGCTGGAAGAGAATTGCACACGTGAGACATGTGAGAAGAAACTGTTAGCATAGAACTTACCATTACATCTAGCCATTTCAACTGTAAAATGATGAAATCTTGCCACCAATCTAGTACTGTGCTTAAAGCCATACAGTCTAGGTACCATCGAGGAAAGTTCATCAGAACAATTACCATGAAATAATTTATAGAAAATGCACAAGGAAGCTACGTTACAGTGGTGGAAAAGTGACTAAAGCTGAAATGCCAGGTCAAGGCCAATAACATTGCAGATTCTTCTTTGGGATTTATCAAGAATCTCTAAATATATAGCAGGAGCACCAGACCAGATGTGGCAATAATATCCAAAGCAAGGACAAATGGTAGACTTATAAATATGCAAGATAGATTCTACTGAGAAAAATTGTCTAGCATGATACAGTGAACCAGCTTTCCTAACAGCAGACTTAGCAATTGATTCAATATAATCTTTCCACTTCATGTCAGCAGAAAATGTTAGCCTGACAAGGCATAACAAGTCACTCTCCTGGAGGTTAGCATCAGTCATGCTGATGAAAGGTAAAAAGATGATCAAAAGAGCTGTTTCCTTTTGGCAGCATTAAAATTAACAAGCTATTACTTGCCCCAGTTAACAATAGATTGTAGGTCATTTTTGAGATCAACTGTCAATTTGACCTTATCAAACCCACCATTTTTCAGCACTTGCTCTAAACTGTTGTGATTTCATTTTCAATGTCTTTTATTGACTTTTTATCACTAAAATGAAAGAGCATTTATTTAATTAAAAAGTCTGTTTGGAAGAAAGTTTCCAATGAAATATAAAGAAAACACAAATCTTATAAGAGAAGAAATCTACATTGGGTTATAGTAGATGTGGCAATTGTAAAGATTGTATATAAATACTTGAAAAAAAATTCAATGAAAATCATTTTAAAATCATGGTAAATGTAAGTAATGACATTATATGAACATAAACATATTTTAATGTTTTTAAAAAAATGATTTCTCTTTTTAAAGTATACAAGTTAATTGAAATAATTTTTTTTTTTAAATAAAAAGAATGATGTGAAATAAATAAATTCAAAGTAAAGTAAAAGATAAATAAAGGTGCTATATATATATATATATATATATATATATATATATATCCAGGTAAGATGAGAACAAATAGAGCACAATTCCAATGTTCATAACATTTAAAAGAGGGCTCAATGATAAATATAGCAGTGTTTATAATACTGTTTTAAAGAATAGTGGTTACAAGTACGCTGAAATGAAGTATAGAAAATATGATGATTGTGGTCTAAAGAAAAGAAATAGAAATAGGAAAATCATTTGGTACACACCCTGTTTAAACAATTGGTCAGCACTAAGTTGGGCCAGAACTTCCTCCATTTAATTGATAATCATTTCCCTAAAAGTAACCCTCTTAGTAAAATATTAAACAGAAACACATTAAAACTAAGTTATACCTGCTCTGATAATCTTGAGAAGATTATAAAGTTACACAATCATAAAATTTTAAACCAATTTCTTAATCTGGATCATAATTCACGTCCCAAGATAAATATTAATAATGATACTAGTCAATGTAATTGTAGGAATTCAGACCAATACCCATTACCAAACAAATGTTTAACTAAATCTCTTGTTTATCTAAGTACTATTTCTACAATTGAGAATCTGACTGTTAAAAATTCTATATTGGTAGTACTAAGAATTTTGTTAAGACTAGGTGATATCAACATATCTTGTCCTTCACCAATAGTACTTATAGAAATAATACATCACTTTCTAAATATTTTTTTAGTTTAAAAGTTGCTAATAAAACTCCTAAGGTGAAATGGAAATTTAAAAAATAGCTAGAATATACAGATCTTTATATAAACCCTGTTTTCTGTGTTTACATGAAAAATTGGAAATTATCAGATTTTTTAATAAAAATTCCTTAATAAATCAAAGTGAATTAACAGTAAATTGTAGACATAGTCTACCTTTTATCTTGCAATTTAGTTAAACTTTGGAATTTGATAATGCTTTTTTCTTATATTTTTAGTAGATGTACTGCGATGTACCTTATATAGCTTATTTTTCTATTTGTAAGATTAATTTAGATTTAATAAAGTTTTGTATTAATCTCCTGTTAGTATTATTAACATCTTATATGAATGTACTGGTATTTAGTTAGTATTTTTGACATCTTGCGTTGATTGGTTGGTATTATTAACATCTTATATGGATGCTTTTTACTTAACAGTTGTATATTAATTTGCCAAATAATTCTATACATTTAAATTATTTACTAATTTCTTAAAGAGGCCTTTTATTTATCAACTACAAAAAATTTATGTAGGAAACTCACAAATCATAGTTGGCATTAGGTTTAATTATCTTCCTACCTCCTCTGCTTTTATTTTGTGGGAAAGTTGATTGTTTGTCTTGTATACACTTTATGAAATAACGTAACCATCTGTATCAGTTTTTAATCTAATGCCTGGGATCTGTTGGCGGATAAGATCCTGTCATGACCCATTTCTAAAGAAAATTTTTCTTTTTTGCTTAGTTTGAATTTAACAAAGGTCATATCCAATTGGATGATCACAGTGAAGTCCTTAAACCTTTTTTCTTTTTTTCTCTCAAAGAAGTATTTTGCTTTTGAAATTATATATATATATATATATATATATATATATATATATATATATACTACAGCAAAAGGTGTATAATTCCAGAAGGGTCCAAATTAAGGGAAGTTAATGCTTATGACAAAAATATGTTGAAATTAAAGTTATTTCTGGTTTGTATACAACCACATCAAATGTTCTTCACTTATAAAATAGGTTAAAAAAAATACAAATTCATCTGATTTCTACTGATCCTTACATATTCTGACAGTTTATATTTTCAAGATGAAATATGACTAACATTCATGAAGGCATTCTTATTTCCATGTCTTTATTATTTTCTTTGATTAATATGAAATATTTCAAAATATATTCATCCCACCCAAAGGAAAGTGATATGATCCATTCTTGACCCATTTAAAAGAAAAAAAGGATTAAAAACAAACATGGATTTTTATGCTATGTTAACACTAAGTAATTGAAAATATATATGATAACTGAAAATTTCTGTTTTTAAAACTGTGATATTTGACTAAATCATTTAGTCATTTTAGAAATAAAACTGTCATAATTATTCCCTGTTACAGCCCAGTGAGCATAACACAAAAATAGTAAGTTGATAGACTGAAGTTTTTTGATGATTATAATTCTGAAAGCATCTACAAATATAAACATGTTCTATTAAGGCTATTAGGAAAATGTATTAGTAAAAAACAAGGAAAATGTTCAAAGCACAATGTTTATATTTAACAATCTTTAATAATGATTCATCAAAAAAGCAGAAAATAGTAGAAACTTTTGTAATTGTTTTCACAAATAAGAAAAATTAATAAATAATTTAAAAAACAATATTTAATTTCCTATCATAGGAATAAAGAATAGTGACTGCTTTTTTTGTTTTAATGTTTATAGTTTATTGTTGCAATAACAGTGCAGAATAAAGTAAATGCAATTTCAATGCACAAACTGTGTGGCAGTAACAAATACTGAGACCTTATTCCATATGTGCCTTATCATTTCTAAACCATTCATGGCAAGATCTTATACATGAAGCACCAAATGGCACTTATTTTCAACATGACTGACATTACCTGTAGTTTAATTAATAATTTACAGAACCAGTTCCTTTAGCCAGTGACAACAATCAATTAAGTGGTGACAAAATAACAGTATAGCAGCTGTTAGCAATTTTATTTTTCAAAACAGAGAGGTATTGTGAAAATTAAATATTACTTTTGTAATTTTTTTTAATTCTATATTTTCCTCTCTTTCTGGAAAATTCACAAAGAAATATTGATTTATAAACAAAATAAACCAATGCTTAAACAATAAGAATATATCTTACTTGCATATTGTGTTTCTATGGATTTATTGTTTATTTTGAAAGACTTGTACTTTTATAAGACTTTGACAATTTTAAATTATTATATAAAAGGGAAAAACTTCATAAAATTATAATTTATAAAATCCATTATCAATTTGCATCAACATTACTGGGGGTAGGGAACAACTGTTCAGTTTATGAATTACTGATTATAGACATGAACAGATATTTTCTTAATCATGATATAATAAAGTGTATAAGAATTTTTTCTAAAAAATGTAATGGAACAATTTAAATTGGAATTTTTTAGATGATGAATTATTATTATTATTATATACCTTTTCATTCAGACTAGTATACTCATCTTGCATAGGATACTCAGTTTCAACTGTCATACACCCCAGCCTTCTTCAATCTGTAGATTGAATAAAAGATTCATTTCAAAATTTCAAGAAACTTGCCAAGAACAGACACCTGATGAAAACCATTGTCAGAGGGGGGTAAAATAGCCAAAATGTTGTTAGTATAAAAATTAAGATGAGTCTAAATGGAAAGGTATATAAAGAGAAACAAATAAAGATTTTCTTTTAAAAATCACAGAAACCATTTATATTTTGTGATAAAAAGATTGATAAGAACATAATTATCATTTGCTGTTTTGGTTCTAATACAATTAACATATAAAACAAAAACAATAATAACTACCTTTTCAAAAGAGCTTCTTTTTGAAAGCAACTACTGTTGACTATTTTCTACTTTTTTTTAAATATGTGAATATAACAAGTACATTAGCACTTGTTATATTCACATAATAAGAAATAGAAAAATTTCTTAGAAAAGATAAACATAAGTAAAAAAAAGATTTTAGGCAGAAAAATAAATAAGTATTAACTCTAATTTCTTAATATAGGTCTTGTGTGTATGTTTTTACATGCACATAAATCTTATACACAAATATTTACAAGTATATATGTAATGTGTGCATGTGTATATCATATAAAAACAAATACATATGCATACATACACATTCACATGAACCTAATGGAAAACTATTTTTACATCATAAAAAAGGAAAAGAAAAAATAGGTCCTAAAAACAAAGAAGTCTCAAATCATTTTTTTAAATATATTTAAGCAAAAAAATACATAAACTTTAATTAGGTATACATTCATACAACATCTGATATAATTTATCTATGCCACAAGTAGACAAAAAAATGGGAGGGTCTCAGCAAGAAGTAACATGGCCGTAAAGCACATTAAATAAACTTGTAAAAATTCAGTATGAAAAATGGCAACACAGTTCAAATAATAAAAGCTCTTGCTAACCTATACAAGGAATCATCGATTTCTGTCTCCACAGACATGGTTGACATCTTCTTGATTAAACTGGCTTCTTTTTGCTTTTCTGTCACTAGAGATAAGTTTGAAACTAAAGACCCTGGAAATAAAAAATGTATTGATTATTAAACTTACAATATTAAATACAGATGGACCAAGATAGGTTTGAAACAAAATTATCTGTCATTTTCTTAAAAACATAATAGTTACCTGATCTTTTTATATATACATAACATCAACAGATAGCACAAAAAAATTTCTCTCATTGAAATGTAGATGAAATTTATTAAATAATGAAAGAAATAATTCTTTTGCTATTTTTAGAAAATAATATAAATACAGGTTAAAATTTTTGTAACGCATACTGAGTGCTCCTGAAACATAATTTACATATGGAAAAGGTTTTTCGCAAGAAGACTAAGAACAAGACATATGCATTAATTCATTAAGATGTTGGTATTGATAAAAGTCAATATTAATATTCTTAACAAATTAGCTAGCAATTATTATTATTATTATTATTATTTCTTAAAAGATATTCAAATCCAAAATTTCAATTTTACATAGTAAAAATGATAATCAAAATATAAACTTAATGTGGATTGGAAGGTCCCTATCCTTAGAAATTATTTTTACAAAATCAGTTGCCATGAAAAGCATACAAAAAGGCCTCTCTCCAATGCTACATGTCTTGAACTAAATGTTGCTGTGAATTTATAATATATATAACTTCTGACAATAATGAATTATATAAATGCATATCTATATACAAGGAAAATGACAAGTGAAGCAACATAAAATATCACAATAGAAAGAGTACACAATATGACAAAAAATGAACCAAAAACTTCTTTAGTTAGCATTTATTTATGGTAGCCTGCAATGTTTTTCTAACTAAAACAGAAGGGCCTTTATAAAAGGGCCGCTGTGTAATCAAGAAAATTTGACAAAGGTAATATTGACTACAAGTTACAAATCTAATAGTAACATATAAATATAACGATTATCTAAACTAGCAAGAACCTAAATTTCTATGTTCAAAAACACATACATACATACATATATACACAACAAATATTAATATTTTCACGTACATACATACATATAGGCGTGTACACATATATACATATACACACATACATATACACATATATCCACACACACACACACATATATATCCACACACATACATATACACATATATCCACACACACACACACATATATATCCACACACATACATACATATATCCACACACATCCACTCTTACATATATACACATACATATGCATACATGTACATAAACAATATATACATAAAACCTTACGCATCTCCATCCAAATACCCACACACACCCATCTAAATTATATCCTTACTCTGTCCTGGAGATTGAGTTCTACCTGGATTCTATCCTCTTGGAATTATTTTTTATACATATATGTATGTGCATGTATGTATGTATATATATTTATATTTTAGATATATGATTGCATATGTATGTGTATATTTACCACTAATATTATCTCTCTCTCTCTCTCTCTATATATATATATATATGCATGTGTGTGTTTTTCTGACAATTTCAAATTGTCATTTAATTATAAATTACAGAAAGAGAGGGCTTGTATAATTAAGTCTTCATAATATGCAAACCCCAAAACCAATTTAGAAAATCATGGAAGTATTCAAATTAACTAAGGAGTGTTATTGATATGCTCCTGAACGCCACAGTCATTTTTAAAAAATTATTTGATTACATGCAGGAACCATGATCAAGTCACTATAGATATATCTAATATATAATTTTGTAAGAGGATTGCTAGA
This sequence comes from Acanthosepion esculentum, assembly GCA_964036315.1. NCBI lineage: Eukaryota > Metazoa > Mollusca > Cephalopoda > Sepiida > Sepiidae > Acanthosepion > Acanthosepion esculentum. The sequence goes on from OZ038488.1 coordinate 54,522,655, forward strand.
AAACCATAACCAAGTGGTAATTATTGAACCCAGGAAAGGTTGTTAATAATAGTCTCATTTTGTATAAGGAAAAGTGCTGTGACAAAATGGTGTAGGATATGTCAAACTGCTGAGTCATGAGAGTTTGGCCAATCAATGACCTGGATGTAAGGAAGCAAAAATCCCAAGAGTTATCAGACCAGAAGAAAGTCAGGAGTCACAAGATAAGTTTTGTCAGATGAAGATGTAAAAAGATTCCTTGAAAGAAATTGGAGAAAGTCATTCCAGCATGAGACAAATAGAAAAACACTCTAACAGAAAAAAATTTTCTCATTCTTCTAAGAGACTCAAGATTAAATGTTTTCTTTGTACTTCCAACATTTTGAATTCTTGTTTTTGTAACTTTGTTGATGTATTTTGTAATCTGTGAATATAACAGTCTACAAATTTTTGTTTTCCTTTCATTTCTCCTTCAGTCCACATTCATCTCAATATACTGTACCCCTTAGGATGTGTGTGATCATGTCTCTCCACAGCCTCCTGTATTTTGTAGCTCCCAGTAATATTTTCTCTTTGTGGTACTTGTTTGTAAATCCATTTTCACACACTTTTCAAGTAGGTTACGTATTAATTTCCTCTCTCTCTCTTGTCTTCAATGTTTCCTGTGAGATTTCTTTTCTCATTATGGGTTCTAAAAGTTTCAGCTGTTTTTTGTATTCTTTTTCATTTCTTAAATGTTCTATCCATGGTATTCTCAGCATTAGTAATTTGGTGATTTTGACCACAAACGACTCTGTTAGTGGTTATTAGGGAGAATTCAATAGCATGTTCATTCATATGATTAAACCTACAATCATAAAAAAATTATTTTGCTATTAAGTAGCTGCACTGATATTGCAGAGATCTCTATAGCATATCTCAGTGAACATACTTTAATAAAAATTTAGATCAGATGCTATTTGTTGATTCAGCCATACAAATCAAAATTGAAATGTAATTTCAAGAATTTTAATTTTTTGATTAGCAATATTTTTAGTAGTCAATTTACTGAGTTTGCTCATTTTCTAAATATTCACGTATATTATTCCACAGATGATAGCAGTTTACAGATATAATCAAAGCAGCTTACATGTATACAGTCAAACATTATAATCTATACTATTTCACATACACACAGTTAGCCACATGTATAAAATGTGTGTATTTTTATTTATATCAGCCATTTTCTTCAGTCTTCTACAGGACTCAGATCTTCCCTCAGTCTGTTAAATATGAGGAGTAATGGACCTGAACCTATCAAGTTGGTCCATATGGTAACAGGAGGTTCAAATTTGGTTATCAAAAGGTGAAATTCTGTATGAACCTGGATGTAAATTTACCATGGAAATTAGTTAAATTTCAATAGATTTTTGCCTTAATATATTGCTTTCTGCTTTAAATAAAACTGCGTTTTTTCAGTCAAAATTATGGTCTGACCTATTATGTTGGATGACTAATGCACAGAGTCTATCATTTCATAAAAGATTCTTTTGTGTTCAGATAATATTTTATTTAATTTCCTAGAAGTCTCACCTATGTTGTTTTTATGACAATTATTACACCCTGTAGTGTAAATTCCTACTTTAAGTTTTAGGTTTTTATGATTTTGTTTTGTATTAATTAAATCGTAGTTACAACAAATTTTATATTATTCTTTTATGCGTTGTGTCCCTTCGGGATGCTGGCAATCATGGCTCTCTACAATTTCCTGTCTATTGTAGCTCTTAATAAATTTTGTCTTTCTACCATCTCTCCCAAACCCTGCTCCACCATCCATTCATGCCAGGTAGATTATGTTTTCTCTGTCCCTCTTTCTTCCAATACGACCTTTGAGTATCGCATTTTTCCAAGCCCTCTTTCTTCATTATGTGTCCTAGAAATTTCAACTATCTTTTTCTGATGTTAAGCATTTTTGTTTCCATTGTCTCCAGAACTTTGTCATTGCTCACTTGTTCGGACCAAGGTATTCTCAGCATCCATCTGCAGAACCACATTTCTGCTGATTCTAGTCTCTTCTTCATCTGTGAAGAGATTGTCCAGCATTCACTGCCATATAGGAGGACTGATATTATATAATAGTTCAATACTCTTATTGGGGTGTATGGGTTGCACGGGAGGGGTAGTACATCTAGAGGGGGGGCTTGTCACGCTCTTTCGGGGGCGGCTCGTCCTCTATTGGTCCCCACCGGCGACCAGCTCTCACCTGTGGCTCCAAGTAGTTGCTAGCATGCGGCAACGGCCACACCCCGGACAACGGCTTTGGCAGGCCAGCTAAACCAGGTGACGGTAGCCGATGGGTCTCAACTCTCGGTGAGTTAGGGACTTGCTCATCTCTAGCATGCAAAGACTGCTTTAGCGGACCAGGCGGAGGAAATCATCAGGATTGAACGGCTGGGAAAGCACTGTAGCAAGGCACTGCTTATCCGGCTCTTCCACGATGACATGACAGGAGAAGTGCTCTTGGATGGAGACCTATCCAAGAAGTTCAGCATCTCTAACGGCGTGAAGCAGGGCTGTGTACTCGCTCCGGTGCTCTTCAACCTGTTCTTCACCCAGGTGCTGCTGCATGCCACAAGAGACCTTGACCTGGGGGTCTGCATCCGCTACCGTCTCGACGGCTCCCTGTTCAACCTCAGGCGCCTGACAGCAAAGACAAAAACAGTGCAGAGACTCGTCACTGAGGCACTGTTTGCCGACGATTGTGCCCTCATGGCTCATCAAGAGAACCACCTCCAGACAATCGTCGACAAGTTCTCTGAAGCGTCCAAGCTGTTTGGCCTCACAATCAGCCTGGGCAAGACAGAGGTACTGCTGCAGCCTGCACTGAGCTGCCCCCCTCCACCACCGCCGTCTATCACCATCGATGGCACACAGCTCAACAATGTGGAGAGCTTCAAGTACCTGGGAAGCACCATCGCCAATGATGGCTCACTTGACAAGAAGATCACAATGAGGATCCAGAAGGCCAGTCAAGCCCTCGGCCGCTAGCGAGTGAAAGTGCTGCAGCATAAAGACATCTCGCTCTCCACCAGACTCAAGGTGTACAATGCTGTTGTACTGTCCTCTCTCCTGTATGGCTGCGAAACCTGGACTCCATACCGCAGGCACCTAAAGCAGCTGGAGCAGTTCCACATGCACTGCCTGAGGTCAATCATGCGGATACGCTGGCAGGATTGCATCTCCAACTTGGAAGTCCTGACCAGAGCCAGCTCAACAAGCATCGAAGCCAAGATCTTCCAGGCCCAGCTTCGATGGACTGGCCACGTTATCCGCATGGATGAGTCCAGGATCCCCCGGCAGCTCTTCTACGGTGAGCTGGAGCGTGGTACGCGCAAACAGGGACGCCCAAAGAAGAGGTATAAGGACAACCTCAAAGCCAACCTCAAATGGGCTGACCTACCCCCCAGGCAACTGGAGGCTGCTGCTGTTGACAGAGTGGGCTGGCGTGCGCTAACGAAGTCAGCATTGTCCACCTTCGCGGCTGATCGCTGCCAGCGCCTCTCCGAAGCCCGAGACTGGCGCTCTTCTATGGCGCCGGTTCCTGACCTGATGGACGGTGTTTCATGCCCTGTCTGCAACCGCAAGTGCGCATCCGACTTCGGTCTGAGAAGTCATCTGCGCGCCCACAGACGATCCCTGCACAACGCTACGTCTTCCTCGGTCTACGAGTGACAACCATGATACTCTTATCTTTGTTTCTAACAAAATTCTTTTTTCTTAATACTTTGCTTAGCTTTTGGAAAGCACTTTTGCTATCACAATGTGACTTCGGATTTCAGTGTCACACTTTCCCGCTTGTGTTAAAACAATTCATTCATATTTACATTTTTGTACTTGTTTGATTTTGCCATCTCTAATGTGTAATTTGCATGAACTCATTTTCTATCTGTATTCAGGTGGTTTGCTGCCAGTATAGGTTCTGAATTATTCTAATATCATTCCCAAATAAATTTAGATAAATTCATTTCAAGTGTAGTTGTTAATGAGTTGGAAGGTCATATTGTGTTTATTTTTATTAAGATTATTTATAATAATTATTATTCTAGTTTTATGACTCATCAGACTTATATGCTTTTTGACACTTCCTCATTACCACAATACCTAAAGAGTTTGTAGCTTGAGAAAAATGGATTTATTTTATACTTCTCTCTTCATATGAGACATAAGATAAAGTTGTTAATTTACTCTTAGACTGGTATCAAAGTCATAATCTCCAATAAACCTTATCATACAAATGGCTGCCATTTGTTTACATCTGCCCTATGTGTCTAACTCTTTTCAATGTATGCAGATATGTTACTCTGATCTGAGGCAGAAATGCTAATACATAAATGTTATTTTCATTAATACTATGCTAGTATATGTTATTTGTTAACTAGATTCAGATTTGTTAATATCTTATTTTCTAGCTTGTTAAAACTGACATGATCATCAAAAATGTTCACCAAGGGTCATTCCATGTCAAAACACCAGCAAAAAAGTTGAAATCTGCACCCACCGACACCAAATTACTTGAAATTTAGCACAAATGTTCCCCTTCATGAGTTAGGAAAGTGTGCCAAATTATTTTGTGCTAGACTTTACCATTCCAATTTTAAGAGGAGGTGCATAATTTTCCTATTTTGCCTCTAAATTAAGGCTGTGCAAACTCAGTGTTTTTTTTAAAAATTAAAGAAAAATACTTCCATACCTTCAATATTTCTGAAATTTCGTATGTAGGGCAAATAAGAAGTGTAGAATCCAAATATTTAACTATTTTAAGCCTACACTTTATAGGAAATTTTATTTTACTCACCCAAAAAATCAACAACTTTTCACCTATGTAGGGTCAGTCTACTGAAAATACATCCTCTTCAATTTTCATAATATTTTTTGCCTAACATCTACAATGCCTGCTCAAGTTCACCAAAAAATTTTGTGAGGGTTTTAAGTCTACTTTAGAAGATATGACCCTGCCAAGTTTAGAGTCTTTTCCTATATATGTGCAGGATTTCCGAGAAAGATTATAATTAAAGACAATCATCCTAATGCTCCATGACCCCTAAAATGCTAATATTGTGCTAAGTAACTTCTTAAACTAGTCAATAAGATTGTTTTTATTAATTAAAAAAAATAATTTAAATATATTTTGCAGATATTACTTTTTGTACAGATAGATTGTCTTTAAAAAGCAGTAAACATTGCCTCATGTATGATAATCAAGTGCATCGAAAATTTGTAAATGGCACTTAACAAATGAAGTTAAAAAAATTCTTTCTGTTTGTGTTTCTTTTAATTTTATTTTGATAAATTATTTTCATGAAACAAAAAAACATTTGATTTTTTTTTCATTCTCAAAAAATCAAAAGTTAAATGTGAATCTTTAAAACATAATATTTGAAGTTAGCATTAAACATATTTATATAGTTGAAGGAAATGCTTTCATTACTTTTTTCAATTTTCATTTTTATTTTTTAAATAATTTTTCAAAATTATTTTCATGAAACATAAATATTTGAATTTTGTTTCATTCAGAAGAAAAACATAATAAAAATGAATATACAAAGAGTCTTTAAAAGATTACATTTTAAACTACACTATGCACTAAATTTTGTTGTGCATATAGACTAAATTGTTTTGGATATAATTTTTTGCAAAGATAATTTATAGATCTTGGACAAATGATAAACTCTACCATTTGTTGTAGGAACATCAACAGTGCACAGAATATTTATTAATGGTACAAAACATATATCCTTAAAATCTTCTTTCCAGTAAAATGAATGTGATGGAAGAGCTGGGTGCATGAACTTAATCAGCAAGTCCTTATTCTCCATATCATTTTCCAGGACCATGCCAATCCAAATTTTATTGTTGCACTTGCAACAAACATATCCTGAAACAAAAGAATTTACTGGTTTTTCTTCAGCCCCAATAGAAAAGTCATATATTAGGTCATACTTTTCATCTTTGCTACATTGTTTCATAGCTATTTTATCTCTGGCGAGTGGAATAAATTGATGAAAACTTCTTGTTCCTGGCACTGTTGATGCATTTTTGAATCTCATGGTGAGACTCCTCCTCACTTCCACAACTTCTTCCTTTTCAACCAGAATGAATTTGATACCTTCAATTGCAGATTTACAATATTCAAACATAGATTCCATAGAAAGGATTTGTTTGGTAGTTGGTCTTTGGAGACTTTCTTTTGACACCATCCTTTTCACTGTCCCACCTATGCCATCATAAGGTTGTTTACCATGACTTGTTGCAAAGAAATTCTATTTTGCATTGAGCCCAAAATCTTTCTGGTGATTGCACAAATTGGCAAAGTTCTTATAATTCTTGTATTGTGCTGCACAACCATCAGTAAAATACTCAATATTTTTTATGTTTGGCATGTAGCTTTGATTACCTCAATAATTTTTTTTCTGTACCATATAAACAAATGCTACATCATGTGAGTTGTCACTTGACATAATGCAGAAACATTCACTTTGCATTGCATTTTCAAGCTTAAAGTAGAGTACCACTGGATGTAAAGTACATTGTGAAGTATTCCAATGATAACTCTGGATCTCATCTTGAACTATAAATTTGTAGTTCTTGCCAAAATCTCCCAAGAACAAAATTTCACTATCACTAATCTCCTCTTTTCTTTGAATTATGTAGCTTGATTGTGATTTAGCCAAGTAAGAATGAGGTGCTAATTTATTCAGTTGCAAAACAACTAAATCAATGTAAACTTGACAGGATTCCTTTTGTGTTGTCAAAGTCGATCGGTCAGTTGTTGTTCATTGGGAGAACTCTATTGATTCAGCATTATCAATATATCCTTCCATGGTGTCAAAGAAATTATTCAAGCTGCCCTGATGATTTAGGACAATTTGGGCACCTATGAATCATACACTCTCTGCTACTGGTATTACAGACAATATATTTCCAGAGATCTTTATGTGATACATTCAGTGGTTCCAGTAATAATTTCATATTTTGGTGGATAGTGCATACACATACAACATACCTGCACTACCAGCAAGGACACACTATTTCGGCCTTAGACTATAAAATATATACTGTTGGGTTCTGTTCCTTGAATGTTCTGAAGAGCTCATTTAGGTTGCACAAGATGAGTCTTTTCTGTTTATGAATATTACGTTTAATACTAACGTAGTCTTTCCTGCCTGGCATCAGTTGAGTATATTCATAATCTTGGTAAAATGCTTCCACTAACTGTGCAATATCAGCAAGCAAAGACTTGCCCCTTTTTGGTTCTGGCACAGCTAAAATACCTCTTTCCAAACACAATTTGCAAGCCTTGCGTACAATGTGTTCTGAAACACCAAACACATCCATGACTTTTTTGTGTGACCAGTCAGTAGGGGCAAGTGTCAAGATCTGTATTTTGATTTTAGTTGATTCCACTGTCTTCACTTTTGCTACAAGAAGCTCTATCATTTTATCAAAGCACTTAGCTTTATCTAAAATCTGCTTTTTGATTTTTAAAACCTCATCATTCCACAGCTCTTAGTCAATGTTTAATGACTTGGCCACTTTGGTCTTTACACATTGCAGAAAATTTTTTTTCTCTTACCTAAAGTAGCTTTTCATGAGTAATGCAGCCCTTTTGTTTTCAGTGAAGAAATTCCAATAGCAGAGAAACATTCATTGATATTTCTCTTTTCTGTTTCTGCAGAAGTACTTGTATCAAGCTCTTTCATTTCCTCATCTGATACCGTCTTGGTTCTTCATTATTACACTCTTTTCTAATTCTGCAGAAGTACCTGTTCTTGTATTTCCTCATTTGCTACATGTCTTGGTTCTTCATCATCAGGAAATAGTTTGTGGATTTGTATTCGATAATTAGGGCAGAGTTTCTTGCCTGGGATTAATACCAACTTAGCCTTTGCCTTGTCTGCCATCTCCAATGAAATTGGTTTCAAACCCCCTTTTATTTGCTTTTTATGATTTTTAAATGGATTACATCTCTTTTCAAGCCATTCATAGTTAGTCAACAAGGTTTGCTTGTGATCATAACAGATAATCTGTATTTTATCCTCATCAAGTCCTGTTCTATAGGCAATAAGCTTTACATCCATTTCATCCAACTGATCAACTGAAATCAATCCAACCTGTTTACCATTGAATAAACCATGACATGTTTCAACTGTTAGCTCAGTACAAATAGAACAATTCATCTTTAACTGAAAAAAGAAACTACTGTACTTCAAATCCAGTGTGCAAGTAAAAAATCCAAGTAATTAGAAAAATACCACCTTTCTCTTTGGATGATAATGACAGATGTTTCGGGACCAGCCAGTGCATAGTGTAGTTTAAAAGTAATCTTTTAAAGACTCTTTTATATTCATTTTTATTATGACTTTCTTCTGAGTAAAACAAAATCAAATATTTTTGTTTCATGAAAATAATTTTGAAAAATTATAAAAAAGTAATGAAAGTGTGCGCAGCCTTAAAGGCAAAATAGGAAAATTATACACCCCATCCCTTAAAATTGGAATGGTAAAGTCTAGCAAAAAATAATTTGGCACACTTTCCTAACTCATGAAGGGGAACATTTGTGCCAAAAATCAAGTAATTAGGTGCCGGTGGGTGTAATGCCCTGGTGAATTGACATGGAATGACCACCAAAGTGAAGAGCATCTTTTTTGCAAATTAGCTTAAATGAAACAAACAAGATTATTCTTTTCTCATATTTTACAATTTTGTGGACTAAATTAGGTAATATATATCTGCAAAATTAAGAATTTCATCTTATAAATGTATTTAATAAAGTTTTTAAAAAAGTGAGTCAAACTATTTCTAGCCATATTTTTCTGTTTCAAGTGCTTAATTATTAAAAAATACAAAAGAATTTTAATATATGCATCATTTAGAATGTATAATGTACTGAAAATTACTGATTAATCTGATATAGCATACATGTACATACAAGCTGTTTTACATATCTCCATATGGCCATCCCCATGAAATGTGCCATAACAAGAAATTAAAACATTACTTTTACTCTCAACCCATTCTCTTTAGTTAGGCTGCGCAGGTTTAACACAAACTAGATAATACCAAAAAAGCAATACCAGGAAAAGCACCCAGACATCTGTAACAAGATCTAACTGCACAAAGTGTGGGCTTTAAATGGCAGTTTCTTCTTTCATTCTTTACACCGCTATTTACAAATTCAACCAAAGCCAGAAAGATCTAAAGAGCAGCTGTCTTGTCTATCCCAAAATATTATTATCTGTGCTCATGAATAAATAATTTTGATAAAGACTTGAACAGTAGGACTTTACTGTTGCTTGCAGAAAATACCTAATCAAAAATACACAAGGAAAAAGTATTTATAAAAAGATTTTTCATAATTTGTGTGTGTGTGTGTGTGTATGTATATATATATATATATATATATCTATGTGCCAGTTAGGAATGCAATATATTACAAAATTGCAATTAAAAAATAAATAAATAGCTGTATTAAAGACTTGATCAGTTTCAAATGAAAAAAAGGATAATTTGGAAGATTTTTTTCTTTTTCCTTTTTCTTATATTAATATTTTAAGCACATTTAACTGCATTTTTTTTAAAAATCATTACTTGTTTAATTACTTTTTAATGAATACTTTCAAATCTTATTTTAGGTCACAAATTTTCAGAAACAAAATTAATCCAAGAAAAAAGTATGCAGGCTATATTCTAAACTTTTGAAGCAAAATTGGTTTTAAACAGATCATGTCTTTCATATTGTATAAGTAAAAGAAGGTCATTATGAAGTAGGGTTTTTTTACCAATATGAAGTTAATTTTCATTTCTTTAGATAACAAGCATAACATAATGAGAATGTAACCTTATAAGATTTAGCATCAGTCTGCCTTCCTCACTCTTGAGCAAGATACACAAAATCATTTTTAATCATTTATGCTTGATTATGGATAAATAAATTATGATTACTACTTACATGATTAAAACAAAAGATACAACTAAACTATGACTTTTGCAAATATAGAGATCTACAAATACCAAGGATTTTTTCTTTTCATGTATATACAAAAATACTTTGTCAACTTTAATGATCTTGTACAAGAGATACAAGTGTATATGCATTCACCTATTGCTAAAAAAAGAAAAAAATTACAATACAAAAAGAGGATTAACAATAATATATAAAAAGTTTACTTTCAATTAAATTTGATAGCTTACTGATGGTTCAAAAAATAAATAAATGAAAAGTATGTTTAAAAAAACCCAACAAAAACAAGGTTCACAATATGTTTATAAAACCAAAGTAAAATTTATATTCTTTAGTCCCTATATAATACATTGTTAGATACAATTTCTAATTTAATCAATTTTCTATTATATATATATATATATATATATATATATATATATATATATATATATAAAGTAAAAGGTCAATAGGAAAACTGTAGTTTTAGCCAACGCGTTTTTTCCAATGTGGACTTTTTTCAAGGCAAAAAACGAAATGAATTTATTGAAATAAGTATTTAAATGAACGAAATGAATTCATTGAAATAAGTATTTATAAACAACAAAATTTCATTAGCAACTAGAATTTAGAAATGCGATTGTATATTCATATGGTCAACTAAAATTTACGTCAATTACTTTATGTTTGAAGAGAATATTTTAACATGTAGAAATATTGTTTGTATTGTTTTGTTGATGGATTCAATCATTTTCTTTTGATTTGATATATTTGTTGTGTATGTTGGCTCGGGAGAGTAGTGATTCTCTGAGGAAAGGTGACATTGGGAAAAAACCTGAGCGTAGATTAATATTTGGATAATATTCAATGGCAGCACTCTCAAGTATTTTCCTTCTGAGTGAATTATTTTCTTTTTTTTATGAGTGCAGCATTTATAAGATCAAAATTGTGGTTGAATTTATTTCTATACATGACTAGTGCATTTATTAAATTGTTATTTATAAGGTCTCTTTTGTGCTCATAGATGCGTTTTTTAAATATATATATATATGTAATAGGTTTATAGGCACATTTGAAGTTTTTGAAATTTCTTTTGCATTACTGACAAAGAAAAATGTATTTTAATTATTGATAATTCATTACAAAATTTATATATATATATTTTCACAAACTCCTACAGAAGTCTCAGTAGCATACTTCAGTATAGCATTTGAGGTTACACATTCAAAAGTTCAAATCCACCTATCAAGTAGATTTATTACAATAATTTACAGAAGTAAATAGTAAATATTATAAGGTAAATAGTGTTGTATTTTAAGGCAGTGACATGTTTTATTGATGTAATAAAAACTGAACATAGACCCTTGTGACTGCATGTGTAGAGACTAGGTAGATAATCTAGGTGGAATATATACTGGGGGTTTCAGCTAATAAAAACCTGGAAGTAAGAGAGCTAGAATGGGTAGTATAAAAAAATGCCTGAGCTAAGAAGACAGTTTCTGTTTTTGTTTACAGTTTCTGTTTGATTTAGGCAATTTGTCAATATGTACATGTATCCAAGAAACAAAAGAAATTTTGGATTGTTCCTACAGCTTCATTAAGAGATCAGCTTTAAACACCAAATTGTGTGAACAACTTTACAACTTATTTGCACAAGAGGAGGTAAACAAAGTTTTATTCCTTTTAGCTATTAAACTTCAATAGAATTTAACAGGTTAGAATTTTCCTTATAATAAGAAATCTTGGTCCATCACATTCAATAAAAAATGATTTAAAATGAAATGCTGCAAATAAATGACTTCCACATATTTTCTAAATGCTAAAGTAAATTTATTAAGCTAAATATAAATTTTATATAAATTACACAAAAATTTTTCATTTATATGCCAGATTGACCCATGTTAGATATACAAACCAGTTAACCTAATGAATACAAATAATAAAAAAAAAAACAATGTAAAAATTATAGAACTTTGAAATTCAAATGGATCACCCAATCCAGGCCAAGAGACTAGATCTCATCATAAACAAAGAAAAAAATGAGCTTTCAGTGGATATCATTATTTTAGCGGACAACACAATGAAATTGAAAGAGAAATTAAATTGAAAAATTTAAGAAAAGATTTTGACCTAGTCTAAGTGAGACATTATGAAATATGAAGATTACACTTGTACTCATCATTGTTATGTCTAAAACAATTTAAAAGAATATTACAAAGAGACTGAAAGAATTAGAAATATGAAGAATAAAAATTGTGCAAATGATAACATTACTAAAATAAACTTGAATACTAAGGAGGATGTTGGAGTATTGAGATGCACTGTCTCCTCATCTCCACTGAAAGCTACCATATACTATTGAGAAATTTCAATATGTAAAACATCATAATATTTGCAAATAATGATTTTATAATAAACTAAAGTTAATATACTTTGTTTTATTCAAAGTATTGTTATCACCTTTAACTGTTATATTATTATAGACACAATATTTTGGCCAAATACTTTCTGACCATCTTCAGGTTTCCATTTTTAGCTGACAAGGGATGTATTGTATTAGCTAATTATTATGTTATTTATGTGCTGTGAAGCCATTTCTTGATTGTCACTGCTGAACCAGGGACAGAACACACAACCACCAGATGACAACAACACTTAACCAATGTATATATTCACTATGCCACTACCCAGAAGGATGTATTTTTGAAATCTTTTAAATCTAGTGTTGGATTGCTTTTGACATTTGGTCATCATGACATGTTTGTACTGTTTGATAACATTTCTTGATTTTCAATCAAAAATTGGCACCTGAAGATGACATTTAATTAAACAGTAATTTTTCATCTTTTATAAACTTATCAACAACTTGGAACAAAGAAATAATATCTCAAGAAGCAAGTGAAGTTGATAGAACTTACCAGATATTATCATCATGCTTTATTATTATATATTAGTACACACATTATTTTACAGTTGAGAGCTATGTAATTAAAAAAAAGAGTTATCTAATTCTTTATACTATGAAAAGTGATACCCTATGTTTAAAGGCTGAGTAACAGTGTATTTAAAACAATATGAAAACAATATATAACCCTTAGGTGACTAATATGCATATTCACTTGCACATTAGTCAAGTACAAGGTCTTCAGTGATATATAGTCATGCATTGTCCACCAATATAAAACAAATGGACTTGTTTTTAATCAATGTATGAAAATCAGCTTTGATTATTGTTTATTAATGAAACAGAGATTACATAACAAGCATATTTTTAATGTTACTAACAACTTTTACAGAGTACAGTTTATTTTTAATGGGCATTTTTAGAAGGATTTATTTGCTGTTGGTCTGACATTCAGATGTGTCTGCATATGGATTCATTTGAAGTGGGATAAAAAGAACATATGTATATTTCATTTAATCCCCCAAAGATATATTTCCAATACACTTGATTTTCTCCTCTCCCTTCTCCTCCTTCTACCACACCTCACTTTGTTTGCTTATTCATTTATTTATTTTTTTAAAAAATATAGTATTCATATATTTTTTTTTTTAAATAAACCATTGGGAAATCAGTTGACTGAAATTGCTTGAAGATATCGAAAGGTTGAAAACAAGGTATTATAACATAAATATGTTATAAAATCACTACAAAAATAGCCATTTTGTTTCAACACTTCTGGTGTCTTATCAAGTGATGATGTTGAATGTAGAATAAATGGTATATATATATATATATATATACACACACACACACACACACACACACACACACGCAAGTATAGGATTGGTGTATACGGAATAAATTCCAATAACCAAAAAAATACAATTCTTAAAAGAGTACTCAATACACCTTAGAGTAAATATAATTTATTCGAAAATTATAACATAAATATGCTAATTATTTTCTTTCCTTTTCAATGACAAAATCAGTAAACAAAAACTATACTACTTTGAACAAAATTTAAAAGAAAGATGTTTGCTGATGTGACAGCTGTTACAATACAATCAAAAGTGATCTTGAGCCAAATCAAGAAGTGTCTGACCATCACTGATAGATATTTTTTTTAAAATTTGGTACACTTATAGAGCTTCATGATAGAAATTAAATGGCACCTATTTTACATCTCTAGTTCAAAGGGTTGTCAAATTATCACCCTTTCCAAAAAGGTGAATTTTTTCTCAGTTGTTTTTTCACCTACAAAGCTAAATTATATACCATTTTAAAGTACTTGGATATATCTAAAAGGTGATCTATTTATTATTTGTTTAACGGTCAAATAAGATAATTTGACCTTGACATTTAATTTCTCAAAAAACATACCTTTAATTTTTTTTAAAAATTTGACAACAAATTTGTCTGCTTTATGGCAAGATATGTACAAAAATTTTGTTACAAGGGTTTTACTGAGTTGGGTCAAATTCAGAATGCCAGATTTTGGTATTTGCCACTTTATGCTAACATTTTCATATCTCTCAATATGGTCAAGTTGTATATCTGAATACTGTTTAATATTCACATAAAAACTATGATCATCAAAACAACAGAATTTGTTATCTGTAGTTAAATGTTGACCAATTTGGTGGAAAAACAACCTTAGTTTTGGTTTTGTTTACATTTTTATTATACTATAAATAGATTTTTATATAAAAAAGTGACATAAGAAAAACAATTATTTAAAAAAGTGTCATGAATTAATGTTAACATAAAATAATATGAAAATATGCAACAAATGATGTTAATGGCTAACAATTTTTTGTTGACATTTGACATGGTATACTAAATACACAAAACAATCAAATTTTCATTTTTTTGTATATTTATTAAATTACCAATAAATATCCAAGTTATTTTATCACAATTTTAAATATGTATATAAGTATTTTCATGAATAATCTAAGTTGTATTTCTAGAGCACTTGGCAAGGATTGAGGTTATACTTGTTAAAGTGGTGAAAACTTGATAGGTTTGAGAAGAAATCAGCAAGATTTAAAGCCATTTAGATTATTTCTATACAGCATCCATTTAGATTATTTCTATACAGCATCCTTTCTACTGTATAAACTGACACTTGCAAATCTACTTTCATCCATTACTTTATAAGCTGTTAACTTTAGGTTGAATATTAATAATCTTGCTAGCTAGCTAGCTTTGATCACTTAACTAATTTTGAAGATCTACTAATTTTTCCCTATCCAAAATTCTTCCATCAGCATACTTCTAGATGACTTGGACAGAATGCCTTGATATTTTAAGCTCCTTTGCAATTTCAAGTTGACTGATTCTTTGTGATATTTTAATGATCTTCATCCTCTTCTCTAAACTCACTCTTCCAATTATGAATTTTAAATCACCTATATTAAAAGTCAAGTTGAAGACTCCAAAGTTTATGCAATATATGGCTGGTCCATTTAATGTGAGAAAATTTGTTTGCATATCTTAATCTGTAAGACATTTACCATGGAGGTGGAGAAGTCAAGTGGCTCATAACTTCTGAATGTGCTATTTTCACCATCATCATGCACTCAGGCCTACATCTCCCATCATACCATGTTAAGGCATAACAGTCCTGAATAACTACAGATACTACAGAAAGTACATTGTCAAATACTTAGATTCTTTTGCAAAATTTAAAAAAATATATTTTTTTACCTAGCTAACTCATTTCATTTACTTACCACTGTAGAATATAAAAATAATTTTATGTACCAAAATGTGAATTAAGATGTATAAAACATTAATTTTATTCATTTTTAAATAAATATGGTTATAATTTTTACAGTTAAGAATAAGAACCTGTGACAACTTTAAACAAAAGGAAACTTCTGCTATAGGTAGATATGTATGTGTAGCTTAGTTTAGTCTAACACAAAGTTAAATAGGGAAATAGAGAATGGGGAAGATTGTGTTGCCCTAATCTTCCAAGTGGAGATGGCGGCTTGGTTTGAAAATCATTATATGAAATCCTGCTTTTTCTTTTAACTTTTACTAATAAATTACCTACAGATACTGGTAGGAACAATTCATAAGTGTCTATTGTTTCACAGATGAAGTGGACACACAAATATATATATATTTATAACAGACAAAGCTATTAGCCATATCTATATTTTTTTAAATAGTTATGAACCTGTTCATTTATGCTTCAAAGAATCTTAACTGAAACCTTTCATCCAATTTGAATGTAAATTTTTAAAAATTGGTTTAAAATAGGTAATTTAAACAAATATTTAAAAACTAACAATAAAAACAATACAGATCAAGATACTAGTTCAAAGTCTGATTTTTATAAAAAGTAATGCAAAATATTGTATAATTTACCTTCATTAAAAAAATGACATAGAACTTTAAACTATTCATACACATTTTTGTATTATAGCATTCAATTTCAAAAGTTTAATCATTAAATTTTGATTGGCAACTAACTTTGTAAACCTGAATAGATATACTGATCTACTTGTAGATGTATATTAAGAAAAAAATTCAGTAAATCAATTCCTGTTCTAAGTTCATTCAAAAATATTTTCTTCAAAAAATTTTCTACTTGATTTTAACCAAACTTATACTTGAAACATTACTAAAGATGCTGGAAAAATGGCCAGTTTATTGTACCACTCCAGTAAGTATCTGACTCCCTCTGCTATACTCTTTTCGAGAACCAGATCAAACAAAAAATGGAGTATTGCTGCCATATCTGGGATGGAGAAACCTAGTCAACCCTGTCTTAATAGAGTTCTAAAGCATCTATGCAGGCTTATAGGTGATGAATTATTTTCTACCTTACAACTCCTTTCCTACAAATGAAACATCGCAAGCCTCTTGCTACTCTATTTCCATGGTAAGTATTCTGATGAACTACACTCCTTGGTCCCACAAGTCCTGACCTTTTCAGCTAGGACCTGCCATGTGATGTACACAATAGTGAATCATCCTTATTCTCTTTGTATTCCATTAGTAAGAAGGAAGTTCTGCTTGGACAACTTCTTCACAAGAACTACTGTTTTGTGGAACAGACACCCAACAAGATGCTTTTCTTATCTCTATAATATTGACATTTTCAAGCCCAGGGTTAACTATAATCTATCCTACATATCCTCATAATCTGCAATTTTTATCTCCTCTTCTTATGTCCATAAAACAATCATATTCAATAACTCTCTACCTTGAGTGGCTCTTGGACTTTGTGTTGGGTGATTAAAAGGGTAAAGAAAAAAATTTTCTATGGTGAAAATATGAAAATGCCACAAATATAAATTTGCTGCAAACTTTGATGATAAACATAGAATACCATTTTTTACTATATTAAGTTTTAATAAACCAGTTAAAATTTCCTCCTCTCTATATGGTACTTTAGTAAAAAAAAACAATTAATATTTTTAACATGTTTAAACAGTGAAAATGAAGTATATTCATATACATACTGTTTTGGTAAAATTGTGCATACCAGATGTTTCTTTCATTCATAACTGACAGTTGAAAATTGGAAAAATATCTGCAATAAAGTTTAAATCAAGAAATTTCCTTCTACTTTGGTTAATCAGTGTTAAAAAGTATTACCACTCGCCTATACATCTTGAGCTATTCTTTTCATGAGTGGCTACTGAATTATCAAGATAATTTAAAGTATAAATAGTCCATAAAATTATTATAATTTTTTTTTTTAATATAAATAATACCACAATATTTTTTTAAATTATATTGTATTAAGTTAGGCTTGAAACAGCTAAAACCAACAGGAAGTAAACTTTTTTGAGTAAAAATCTATATTAGCCACTTCTTAAATGCATCTTTCCACCCACTCCCCATAAAATACTTTGAAGAAAAGCTTTGACAAATTTCCAAAAATATATAAACTAATCACTTTCTTCTTGGGAAAAGGGAACTTAATAGTAAAAAATTTATTCTCTTTCTGATAAATCTTAAATCACATAGTTCATGGCCAAGAACAGTGTCCAATAATAAATGTGCTAATTTAGAAAGATAAATAATGAGATAGACAGTAACAGAACATTCAAATTGCTCAATATTGAGTTCCAGTTAATGTTATTAAGTCTGGAGTAGGTATACATTCAAGTCATACCAGTTGTTTCTATGCTCACAGAACAGAGGGTAAATGAAGATATTCAGCCAAAAACTGAAAGCTATGTTATTCTTCTGGGTACATTTAGGCTGACAGTTCTGGCAAACTTGCAACCAGTGATTGCTGATAGGCAAACAGTTTCACAAAAACAGCTTTTTGAAAAATTTAGTTAGTAAGATATATTTCTAATAATTCTTTTTAGTTTATTGTAAAAATCAAATGATCTAAATACATCAAAAGTACAGCTGATCTTTACTTAATGTTGAATTATATTGTGAGCAAGAGATAAATAAATGCAACAGAAACTAACAACAATTAAATTTTGTTTTTAAAGATAAAGAAAACAAAGTGGAAACCTAAAATACTTATAAAAATGTATATTAACACTAATTAAATGCTGTCCAAAAACATTGTGTATAATCAATAAAAACAATCTTGTAATTTGTAGAAAATAAAGAATACAATCATATAGCTATTTTAATAAGTAAAAACTAATACAGCTTACTGGATGATCAAAAATGAATAAACATTATTTTTACATAAATTTGTTCCAGTGGTGGTTTTCAAGAGTATAATCTGTATGTTAAATGACGTATAAGACCTGGTCTCATAAGTTTTGGAAAATTTAGAAACTCTGTAAAGTACTGAAAAATGGTTAAAAACAATTATCTGCTAAAAGAAATGAGAGAAAAGTGTCAACAGTAAGTTTATTAATATACACAAAAGAAAAGAAATTGTCTAAGTAGATGAAATTGTTTGAAATATTAAGATGAAAAACAACCCGATAAGCATAAATATATACACAGACTAAAAGTAGAAGATAAATTATGAAAACAACATATTAGTGAAATGAGATTATATCATAAAAGAAATAAGTAGTTTACTTATATAGATGTTACTAAAAATGCAAAACTGTTATTCCTACCACATCTGAAACAATGAAATCCTTTTTAACAACAAATGTAATTAATGCTAATTCTGGGGGGGCCTTAAAGCAACACTTCTTTTGTAAGGAGTGAATTTTTCAATAAAATCAATGGTATTTTTAAAAAATGTTTCTTATTAAAATATAGTTATTTTAGTAATGGGTTGAAGTACTTAATACTGACTTTAGGATATGATCTAATACATATTTTCTAAGGCTACAAAACATTCCTATCATTCATCAAATTTCAAAATTTTAGCAGGGGCTTGCAGCCCCTGAAACTCCAGCTGTAGTAGCTCACATATGCTAGAATCTATTCATATTTTGCTTGTGCATTTTTACCAAAAATTGTTTAAATCTGATTTTCAACTCTTTATTGTAATGACCTACCCTGATGACTTTCTATCTCTTGTGGTGATCTGCTATAGGACAACCCCATTGACAATAACAGAGGTTACACAAACCATGTTGCTGGTATGAACCATTTTCAAGGACTCAACTCCACCATCCTATTACCTGCCATTGAGGCTTTGAGATCTTTGCAAGGCAACAAGGCCTTTTGGGCCTTATTGGATATGACTGTATTGTTTCTGGTGATGAAAGAGTTCCCATAACAACTCAAGCTTCACAGTCCCAAAAATGTAAGTTCACCATTGCTTTTCAGTTTTTATTCTTATTTTCCTTTTGTATCCAATGACCAAAACAAAGGAAAAATTAAGGATATATATTTTTACACCCAAAATAAGAACAGTGAAAATTTAAACAATCTTACCAATTAATCTCATTCAGATCTCATTTGAGAATTACATAATACTGAGCCAGACTAGTTAAGGAAGAATAACTTCTGTTTGTTCATAATATTTTGGAGATAATTTGTTTGCCAATATTCTACAAATGTTTAACTTATTTTATTATTTATTTTTATGCATACATGTAAATATTTATACAATCTACTTGTGCGGGATTTAAAAGCATACACATGCTTGTGAAAGAATGTTTTCCAGAAAAATCTATTTTATATTATGTAATATAAAACATATTTCAACATGACCTCACATGGCTTTATATATTTACTAATCCATATCAACTATATATACATATCAATTACAAATAGGAACTATGATTTTATATTGAATATGTTTATCATTTTCAAGAATTGCTATTTTCTAATCTAAATCAGCTTTCAAGTATTTTTTTTATGTTTTTACTTGGAACAAATATGGTTTATATTACTTCCTATAATCTTGAAATCATATTTTTGTTGGTTTACTTATAAAGAAATTGAGATAAAAGCTTTAAAAATTGTGAACAAATTCATCAGGAAAATCAAATCTTCTTATCAGGTAAAGATATAATTTGATACAAATTCAGAGGCAAACAAGATATTGACATTAAAGATCAGGAATATATAGTAACATCATATCTAATAATTTTGTCAGGATATATTTCAGAGATTGACTATGCTTTAGTTTGTCACAGAGCCACAATTGTAGAGCACTGAAGGACTGCTATTCAATATACTACCAATGGCCTGTGAGATGAGCTTGTGTACCACTACTCTATAGCAGGTACCTTTACTGTTATGTAATTGTACTACTTTGAGATACGAGATATGAAAATTTTTTAAAAGCTAGTGTACAATTGGCAAAAAGTGACTAGTTTTTTTCAATTTGCTTCAACTTAATTTCTTTGGATAATTTTACATTCAAATAAAATTAAAGATGAAATTTGTATAAGTATCCTTCTTTTATTGCAGTGTATTATGTACTTACAAATTTTCCTCCTTTCCCACCAATACTGATAGAAAAAATGGCTTTATACTAAGGAAGCAATAAGTGAAATATTATTAAAAAATTAATTACTTAATTTCTAAACATAAATGCATTATTAAACAAATGTAAAAGTTTTTTCTGTGGCAATTTAACATGTTAATATTAAAAGAATGTTGTTGAAATGAGATTGCCAATCCTACATCACTTTTGCTGTTATGATTGCAAAATCAAAATATAAAGCTTGCAATAAAAAGGCAATGATTTTCAAGTGTCTGAATTAAAGTGCACTAACAGTTACATTGGTCTCCTTTTATCTCTCATCTAATCACTTCATCTAATTTGTCATACACATTTACACACTTTACTAGAAGTGCACACAACAAATTCTTAATGATTTCCTATGTACAATTGGTAAAATGTATCTACCTGTTTTTGCAAAAACCCAATCATTAAAACTTCATATTGATGCATATTATTTTTTGCCAAGTGTTTCACATTTAAATTTAAAACATATATATTTAAATGTAAACAATTTTAAATTTGTAACTTCTAAGACAATATCAGTGTAAACATTCTCACTTCACACACAATCTATACTAGAAGCACCAGATATTTGAGATTAACAGGCCATAAATTGAAGATGACAATGTAATATTATACAGTACATGCCAATTTTAACATTCTCACTTCTCTTTCAGATATATTAAGTGGATTATCATGGAAGATTCCACTCTGACAAAGGAAATGAAGAGACATTGTGCTTTGTGGCCTGAACTGCCAAATATTGCAACTTCAAGAAAGCAAGCTTCTTGAAAATAGCCAGGTGGTTTTGTACACACTCCACAGTGGTATTCATAGTAATGCACATGAAATTCATATTGTCTATGATGGTGCAGGTGTGGGGGGTTGTGGTAGCACTGAACCTGAGTGCTAGACATTAGGACTGTGAAGTGTGGCCGTATATATTTGAGAAGTTAAGTGACCAAGAATTTTCATGATATTACTTTCAACATGTAACCTCCTAGCTCTCTTTATTTAAATCTTCTTGGGATATTGTTGAGAGGGGGACCAACCAATAGCCCATAATACTAAGTACTTGTTCAAGACCACCATTGTGGACATAATGACCTAATGTAGGTATGTGGTCATTTCTTAGGCCACGTCAAGGCAATCCTTAAGACTGAGTTCATTTTTATTGATTAACCATTTTTGTTTTTCTAATTTGAACATGTGTATTGTTGTTTTTTTTTAATATGAATATTTTTTTCAATTAAATTCTTCTCTAAAAGAAAAATAGAAAAAAAAGGAAGGGCAAACTACTATTCAAGTAATACTTTTTGGTAACCTAATTACTTTTTATTATTTCCTATCATATGCACAATAAATCAAACTCCTCTGTAGCCAAGCAATCTATATAACTATTGATTTTAACATAGTAACAACTAGATGAATTGTGAGGTATCATTTTTTTTTGTTGTTTTTAATAATTTTTATGAAGATAACACAATATTTTAATAAAGACACAAGTAAATATTCTTTTTCAGAAAATTTACTATGTACTATGCATGCATGTATTAAAACTGACTTTTTTTAAGAAGATAGTAGTTTAACCTGTTGAACCCATAGTACCAGTTTACTGGTATAACACTAGCATCTCAACACAGTAAGTAGAATAAGGCTGTTTATATGAGCAACTTTATACCAGCTATTTGCTGCTCTTCACTATATATTTATTCTGTTACACAAGTAATTTTGAAATAGTGAAATTTATTGAAAATGTCCAAGGATAGAGTATATCAGCCAAATGGTCAGGTCTTCTCTAGGATCAACAGGTTAAAAATGCTACTAAAAGTGAGCTACTTTTAGCAGGTTGAATGTTTTCTTTCACGTGACATAACCAAATGCCATCATTGTTTCTTAAGTACTGAAAAGACTGAAATGTTTATTTCCCAAATTTGTTTTCTTGAGGACTACTACAAGTCCACTTAATGAATATGGTCACTGACTGGCCACTTCCTTCCTTGATGCCTTTGTTTGCATTGTACCCAACTCAGACCTCAAATAATTTGCTTAATGAGTATATACCAAGCCTGTGTTCTGCACCGGTTACGTCACCAACTCAGGGTGTAGCATCAAGAAAATAAGTAGACCAAATTAATGACTGGTAAAGACCATCGGAATACTGAATTTACAAAAATCTAACATTTGCCAAGCAGGCTCAAATAGTAGTTACATTAATTTGCTAAGTGTCTCAATAGAGAAAAAAGAAAATATATTAAGAAGCTAAAGAAGAGGCAATTATTCCAGTTATTTATTCTTTAATAGAATGCTTAGGAACAGTCATAAATAAATTTGTTCTATGACAACTTCAAATCAATATTTTAATATGTTGAGAAGAAAGTTCTTTAAAGTGAAAATTAAAATAATTCATTAATTCTTTTTAATTAATTTAAAACTTAAGTTAACTATTTAAATCAAGACTCATGTAGCAATAATTAATATTTGTGTCTGCTTAGAATTGTTAAATTTATGAACAAAACTGTTTTTTGCCAGTTTTTATGAACTTGTAGATCAAATAAAGAAATGTATTCCTGCTTACATCAACTAAGATCATTACAAAGAAATTATTGAACAAATTTATGAAAGGTGCTGAAAAGTCCTCAGCTTGGCCTACTTCCCAGAATCTGACCAAATGATCTAACATCAGATCTTTTTTTGGAAAGGCTTCTTCATTGAACCAATAAATCTCAGCACCTCTCATTCTAGTTTTATAAAAAAATCTTCCCTTTGACTTATTGTATAGGTAGAATCATTATTTTTGGGCTTGTAATTCATAAACAAAATAGAATAATTGAATAGTAGTTGTAATGAGAGTAAAGCATAGTATGTTTTAAAGGAATTTAGAATGGATTTTTTAATACAGCTTCATATTAATGAGCATAGCAAAAGCATGTAGAAATATATGATAAATGAATAGTGTAGAAATCTAAAATAAAATTTTTTGCTCTCTGTTATATACGTATATTCTGGCAACCAAGACTTATATGCTTTCCAAAATAGCACTTTACTTACCAAGTTACCTTGCAAGGGAAATAGGTATTATTCTCTCAAATGTGAGTAGACAGAATTACTTAATGGTGTACTAAAGAGTATAACAGTAAAATAAAAGATAAGAGGATAGCAGTTTTATCAAAGATGCCAAGTTGGTCAGTCTCATCTATTAATACTTTAAAAGGCACATAATAACTTTTTGAATGACTAGCTCAAAAGTAGTAGATGTTCCTATTTACATATCTATATAAAAATATTTTAAAATGAGCCTTAAAAATAAATGTTTGCAAATCTTTTAGCAATAACAATTCTGAAAGAAAACATCAACACAAAACTATAAAAAATAACTAGAATAATGACATGAAAGGTTTTCAGTAAAATAAGAATTAACATCTTGTAAATGTATAACATACTTGTTCAACTATCATAATGAAAATAAAAAGTTAGGATGCTAGTTGTAAAGTAAAGAGTTTTTCAATTAAATTTTATATAAATTTATGAAAAACTTAAATCTTTAACATTAAAAGTTATAATTTTTTGGTTCATGTATTTTATGAATCATTATAGGTGTGTTTATAAGATTTTGTTCATAGTAGATTTTTTTTAATAGTTCAAACAAGTAAAATAAACTGTTACTTAATAAAAAGTTCATACCAAGTTGCATGCTTACACCTACTAGATAGATACAAGTAACAGAAAGCTCTGAACTAAATCATATGCATAAAAACATTTTATGTAAATATCTCAATCAGGTTTAGCTGAATATTCACAGAAATAATCTACAAATTAAAAATTCTTAAATAACATATACAAGGTTTGTACATATCTTTGAAGGTTTTAATTTCAAAGTAATTTAAATGTAATAGTTTTGCAATAATTCAGAAATGATTAAGCCAATACCTCTTCTGCCCATGCATGTATTTTAGTAAAAAAAAGTATATTGAAAAATAAACAATGGCTAATAATTTTACTTGCAAATACTTATTACTAAATGCCAGTACAAGGCTAATAACTTATGCTGACATCATAAACAATTACAATGAGAAACTGAATGCCAACTTTTTTTTATAGATAGATTTATGAAAAGATGCTGCCAGCAGGTACTAAGTTACAAGATAAATTTGTTTACTCATATTAAAATATTTTTGAAAATTTTTAAATTTGCTTAGTTTTTAGTTTAAAACTTAACTGAAATCTTTTAAATTGTAAAATCAAAATGTCTGTTTGATAGATTTCTTTTTTTTCTAATGTTGTTATTTAAGTGACTTAAAGATTGTTAGCAAGTTCTCAGTATAATGTTCTATATGCAAAGTGTCACTCATAAGTGATATCAGGTACTTGAATCACAAATGAAAATACAAAACTGTTGTTTGCTTCAAGGTTTGAGACTGATATATTGTCAATAGCAAAATTTATATATTTCACACATTGACTAAGTCCTGAAAATATGAAGCTTAAAGATAACTGCTAAAGATACAAGCTCCAGATAGTCAATTTAACATCTTTAAAATAAGAGTGTCAATGATTATAACTGACAGTATTCTTAATTATGCATATGCATACACACAATTTTCTTTGCTGATACATTTAATCAAAAGTTAATAAAATTTTGAATAAAAAAATGTATTTCTATATAGAGAGATTCTAAGAAAATATCCAATAGTTGAAATGTGAGTTTCAAGTTGATACAGACTACACATCAGTTTGTATTGCTAAGAAGATCAATGAAAAATATCATTAAAAGAACAGCAAATATTTTATTTCAACTTATGTTTAATGTTTTATCACAACATTGTTTTACAAGAAATTTCTGGCAATACTTGTTTTTTCACAGCTTTACTATAAACACATTAACTAAATGATCATTATTTTTATGGTTTAACCTGAGCAGATATTTTCTCAATCATGATTTGTCTTAAAGCATTAATTTTTGCTGCAGGATGCCATTCAATTGATGCTAATCATTTAAGATTTGATAATCAACAACTAGTTTGTCTGAGATTCAAAAGAACCTGCTTCAAATCTTGTGCTTATAAAATCAATGACAGTAATATTATATCAATGCAAACTTCCAAAATATAAAAATTCATAAAAAGAGAATAATCACAAAAATTATAGTTTTATGGTAAAGATGTAAAAATATAATAACTAAATCAATGGAAATAAACCTAAAAAAGTTTTATGAAAACCTTTTCATTTTTATAAATTTTCCTTTGATGTCAAACTATACACTGCTTGTTATAATCAAGTTAATTTAGTATCTGACTTAATAACAAACTAAATAAAATTAGTTGTATAATTTTTTAATTTAAACCTTGTTTTATCTAGTAGTATTTATTACATATATGTATTAATAATCAATTAAATACCCATTTCAAAATTCAACTTCAAACTTAGCCTCTAACATCTAACAAACTTAAGCAATTTATGTCTTATTAATTCTTGTGAAAAAGTAGATGCGCAATAGAAAAACTTATACATTAAAACTTTTAAATGGAAACTAATATTGTACTTTAATCATTAAAATGAACACACACTTGTAGCACATGTGTGTAGAGAGAAATAAAACTTTATTATATTTCCTATAAGATTTTCTAAATACAGCTACCACAAAAACCTATCACAGGAGACTGAACTATTGACACTAATTCAAAGACATAAGACGTATTTACTCTTCTTTTCCTAGTTTGACGTCCCAAACTAAACTAAATTACCAGTATAAAACACATTAAAATTCTATATACAAAATGAATTTAATAAATTTATTTGTACAGTATAACAGCATACAACACTAAGAAAATAACAACATATCAAATTTTGTTGTACAAATAGTGAATGAAATATTACATAATACAAGATGGCAGTGACATATCTTGATATATTTTGTTTCTCACTGGTTAACCATCAACTTGAGAGAGATGGTGGCAGGTGTATAAGCTAAATATATTGAATATTGGCTTATAGTTAAATGAAGGAAATCAACCTAGACTTGAGTCTAGGTTGATTTCATAAGGACTTGTAACAGCATATATAATACCCATATATTTTTAAAAAGAAGAATCAATTTTGCTCTTGAAACTACATAAACGGGAACAGAAAATTAAAATTTAATATAGGGTCATATTGAATCACTATTCATTTTTAATTTTAAAAAAATATTTTGTAAAAGAATGTTAGATATCAATGAAAGCTTTTAGTGCTAATTTCTTTGGAGAAAATAGCTACCAAAATTTTTTTTCTTAACCTCAGAAGCCATGTCACCAACTAGTGGTAACAGCTACTTTCTTGTATGCCTAATGTTCTTTTTTTTATTTTCCAAATGGTATAAATATCTTATTTTCTAAGCATTATTATGCGTGATAAATATGATACATTTATTTTATAATTATGGTCATGTCACCATATATCAGTGACAAAATTAATTCTGCAAATATTACTAGTATCCTTTTTCTTTCTTCCCACAGATACCAATGTAAGATAAAGTATTCATCTTTTAACGTGTAAAAAAAAGAAGAAAACTA
Organism: Acanthosepion esculentum; assembly: GCA_964036315.1. NCBI lineage: Eukaryota > Metazoa > Mollusca > Cephalopoda > Sepiida > Sepiidae > Acanthosepion > Acanthosepion esculentum. Next base: position 54,549,963 of record OZ038488.1, read on the forward strand.
AACTAAAACATTCAAGTAAAAGTTAAGAGAAGCAGAGTGCCATATGCATTTTCCCAAAATTTCACAGGAAGCAACAGATGTTTCTTTATATAGAAATAGATTAAAATCAAAAAGGTAGGCATACACATATAAGTGCTAATTAACAATGTTAAGATAGATGCTGTAAATATAGCATTTATAATTTTACAAATTGAAAATATCACATCTGGTAATATATTATTTGCAGAAATATGTAAGTGAAATTGGTGGCATGCATTTGAATATAATTTTCTTGAGTAATTAACATTGATGATTAGGAAAAAGTTTTAAAATGTTTTAAACAATTCCAAAAGTAAGATTAAACAAAACCAAAAAAGTAAATATTAATTTAAAATTCTTAAAACAATGGGAATATTTAGATTGTATAAGAAATTAATTTAATTCCCAGATTTTGAGCAGCTATGGACAATTGATGCCATTATAGCATATAATTATGACTGAAGAAACCAAACAGCTTTCTAAGCAAAATTTCTGGAAAGCTGTGTTTCTAGAATTCATCTAAAAGCAAAATTAAAACTTATAATAAGCTTAGTAAATGTTGAAATACTAATATCTTTGGAAACTCTTCCAATCAGTTTTCTGATTATAATGGTGCAGATATTAATTATCCTGACTTAATTATCATTATTAGGAAAATACTTAAATGACTAATAAGCTTTCTTAATTACTAACAATTAACTTGTATGAAAGCAAATCTTTTAAGATTGTGCTAATTTAAAAGATGAATAGTGGCAGAGGTGTAAGTCAAATCAATAAATCAAAAGTTAAGAAAAAAAAGAATCTTTTGGTCATTTTTTGCCATTGCAATGTTCAGAGCACATCATTTTAAAATACAGAAATTAAAAAAAATCTTGTTTTGAATGGGAGACCAAATATAAAAATAATGCTGTCTACAAACTATGAAGGAGAGAGAACAATAAAAGAACAGGAATTAAGACAGAATGATTGATATTGCATTTAAATTTTTGAAGATCAAAGTTGACTGGGAAGCAAGAAGCTGGAAGAGAGTTCCACAAGCAAGAAGTGTGATAAAAACTATTAATATAGAATGTATGATTACATCTAGCCATTTCAACTGTAAAATAATGAAACCTTGTTGCCAATCTAGTATTGTGCCTAAATTCATAAAGTCTAGGTACCATACAGAAATTTTCATCAAAACAATTACCATGAAAGTATTTATAGAAAAAACACAAGGAAACTATGCCGTGGAGGTGGGAAAGTGACTGAAGTTGAGATGCCAAATCAGAACCAATAACATTGTAAATTCTTCTTTGAATTTTATCAAGAATCTCTAAATATATAGCAGGAGCATCAGACCAGATGTGGCAGCAATATTCAAAGCAAGGATGAATAGTAGACTTATAAATATGTAAGATGGATTCTGGCAAAAAAAAGTGTCTAGCATGATACAGTGAACCAACTTTCCAAGCAACAGACCTAGCAAATGATTCAATATAATCTTTCCACTTCATGTTAGTGGTAAACGTTAGTCTGAGAAGCCACAAGTAGTCATCTTCTTGGAGATTTAGCATCACCCATGTTGATGGAAGGCAAAAAGGGTTTTCTCAGATGATTAAAAGAGATCAGTTTCATTTTGGAGGCATTAAAATTAACAAGCCATTCCTTGCCCCGGATAACAATAGATAGTAGGTCATTTTGGGAATCAGCTGCCAATTTTATTTTATCAAACTTACTATTAAGCCAGGTGTAAATAGTTGTATCATCAGTATAGATACAGTGTTGAGAACTGATTACATTAGGAAGGTATTGATAAAAATTAGGAACAATTTAGGTCCAAGAATAGAGTCCTGGGGAACAATTCAAAAATATCTAGAAGAGTGGCTAATCAAGACAACTTCACAATTTCATAAGATAGAATGAATCAGTTCAAAAATTGTCCAGAAATACCATAACCTTTCAACTTCTGAAGACCAGTATACCAAACTCTGTCAATGCCTTTGAGATATCCAATGCAACAGCCTAATTATCACCATTCTCATCTAAACTTGACAGACTCTTTCAGCAATAATGGGTAATCCATCAGCAATTAACCTAGAGAAATGAAAGCTATATTGCTTATCTGAAAAAAGACCCTGCAAGGTGAGATGTTTAATCAATTCAGAGTTAATTAGAGCCTCTAGTACTTTGCTAAAAAGAGGTAGAAAGCTAATAGGCCGATAGAAGGATTAGACGGTTCCCATGAGTTCTTAGACGGGAAAGGATTTCCAACAAGCAGGAAAGCAAGAAGCAGCAAGGCATTTATTGTAGAGTTTAGAGAGAACAAGAGCCAGTTCAGGAGCACATTTCTTAAGGACTATTGCAAAGATACCATCAAATCCACATGCTATGTGGAGATCCAGTTTAGAGATGATAGCAGAAACCACAGATAGAGTTATATGCAATATCATTTAATAGAGACGCAATTCTAAGTGGAAAGTTAAACAAAGATATGCCTGATGAGTAGAATTTAAAGAAAATTTATGAGCAAATCATTCTGCTTTATCAGTAGATGTTAATACCTGAAATTGAGTGAAGAGGAATAGAATACTTAATCTTATTTAACACTATTACAGAGCTGCCAGTAGTCACAACAACCAAACTTGTTAGAGCCAATACAGTGCCTCATTCTATTAGTAAGCAATGACTTAGCCTCTTTGAGGATATATTTACAATTACTATGAGTAGACACAAATAGGCATCTGTTGCAATCAGAACTATCAGGCTGGTATATAAAAAAGTCATTTTTTGCTAAAACTTTAAAAACAATTATATAAGTGAATGAAAGTTTTCATGATTTATTTAATAAATCCTATCAACAATATCAAGAATTAGATAAACTGTTAATTGATACAATTGCAATGTGAAAAGAATTTTAAAATTTTGGGCTATTTAAAATATTATAAATTATAAAAATGAAAATTATTTAAAAGGTTAATAATGATATATAGACAAGACAATTCTATGCATAATAGAATTGTCTTGTCTATATTCATTTTATATCATTTTACTGACTGCCGAGTCAAAATTTTATTTTTTTAAATTAGAGCAAAACCTTATCTGTGATAAATTTTAAAGTACTTGCCATATGAAAAAGCACCTTTCATAGGAACAAAATACAATGTCACCTAAAATTCTATGATATCAAAATTGCTCAATGGGCAACATTCCTTTATCAAACAATTTTACCTGCACATGACAACAATAATTCTACTAGATCCATTCTTATCAGTAATTCCTATCTTCTATTTTTCATTTATTCTGGATATTTTCAAATAATCTTTTAAGAATTAGCAAAAGCCAGCCAGTTTTTTTCATTGACCAAAAACATATTTCAAGAAATTTTACAAAATTTAGCAGTATACAAAGTGTAGGAATTTAAAAAGAAACATTGTATACAGAGAAAATAGGCAGTACAGGAATCCCTTGATTTGTGTGGCTAATGTCTATATTAAAAGATACGCACTAATTGAAAATGCATTAATTGAACATAAAGAAAATTGACAAATAAAATAGCTATCTGTTTTCCATTTTTAAATTTTAGAAAATTTTTAATTAGTAACTACAAAAAAATAAATTTTCAATTACTATGGTTACACTAATCAAGTATTATGTATGCACTAATTGAAGTTTGGTATAAAAAAATTTCAGTGCACAAATCAAAATTGAAGGATCCCTGTATATACCAATAAAACTTCAATCAAGAAATTACAGGCTCACTCAGATAATCGATTTCCCCACGCATTTTGCATACAACTGTGACTGTAAGGCCTCACTCCTCAACCTGTGTTTTACCTCCATCCCTGAGTCTTGTAGTGCCACGCAGCTCTGTCCTATCGGTAACTCCGATCATGCTGTAGTGTCTGTTAGCATCTCCTTCAGCCTCACCCCCTGCAAGGAGCCTCCTACCACCAGAACCACATCCTGCTACCAACGGGCTGACTGGGACTCGTTTCATGACTTCCTCCACGATGTCCCCTGGGATGCTGTATTTAAGCTCCCCATTCAAGATTGTGCTTCAGAGTTCTCTTCCTGGGTTAAAGCTGGAATCGATGCTTTCATCCCTCCAGGAAATTCAAGGTCAAACCGCGCTCCTCCCCCTGGTTCACAGCTGCTTGCTCAGCCGCCATTGCCCATAGGAACCACTTCTTCCACCGTTTTCGTAGTGATATGTCCGACTCCAATAGACGTCTATTTACCTCTGCCCGTAACGAGTGTAAGCGTATCCTTGACGATGCCAAGTCACTATTTGCTGCTCGGATGAAGGAACGTATTGCATCCCGCAAATTTGGCCCCAAAGATTATTGGCGCCTCTGCAAGAGCGTTCTGAACAATAACAAACCCTCCATTCCTCCCCTGTTCAATCAGTTTGAGGTCCTGACCACCTCTGCCGACAAGGCCGAATGCTTTGCTCTGAAGTTTTCTTCCAATTCTACGCTAGACTCTTCCGGGGTACCCTTGCCCGATTTCCCTCCCAGAACTGAGGCCCTCTTGGACGGATTGCACATAACCCTGTCGTCGGTATTGGGCATTATTTCTAACTTAGATCACCACAAGGCTACTGGTGGTGACGGGATACCAGCCATTGTCCTGAAGAAATGCGCACCTGAACTGGCGCCTACCCTCTCTAAATTATACAACCACTGCCTCAAGGAGTCCTGTTTTCCTGACTGCTGGAAGTCTTCAACCATTGTTCCTGTCTTTAAGAACTCTGGTGACCCCTCCGGCCCTTCCAATTACCGTCCTATCAGTCTCCTACCCCTCTTCGGCAAAGTCTTCGAGGCCATTATCAACACCGAAGTGATTAATCATCTGATATCCCATGATCTGCTATCAGACAAGCAGTATGGTTTCCGCTTTGCCCGATCTACTGCTGATGTGCTTATGGCCATCACTGAATTTATCTACCAAGCTATCCATAATAACGGTGAAGCTCATGACGTGGCCCTTGACATCTCCAAAGCATTTGATAGAGTTTGGCATGCCGGCCTTCTTTGCAAGCTCCAGGGTTATGATATCACAGGTCGATTGTTTGACCTAATACAATCATTCCTGTCAAGCCGGGAATTGAAGATCGTTCTCAGTGAATTCATCTCCAGCTCCTATCCCACTAATGCAGGTGTTCCTCAAGGCTCCAACCTAGGCCCTACTCTGTTCCTCATATTTATAAACGACCTTCCTGACGCCATAGACTCCCAAGTCGGCATCTGCGCTGACGACACCACAATTTACTCCTGCCTCAAACACAAATCTAGTGATGCTGACAAAGTTAACCTGGCAGCTCAAATTGAAAAGGACCTCCAATCGGTTGTGAACTGGGGTGAGAAATGGATGGTTAACTTTAACGCCTCTAAAACAAAACTGCTCTCTATTAACCACCACAAGGATCCATCCCTGCATCCCATTAGAATGTCTGAAGACCAACTTCTCAAGAGCTCCTCTCTGCGGCTGCTCGGTCTCACGCTGTCCACTGATCTGAGATGGAACAAATACATCGAGTCAGTTGCATCATCCACCGCAAGGAAAGTTGGTTCCCTGTGCCGAGCCAGGAAATTTTTCTCCCTGGAATCGATCCTCCAAGCCTATAAATCTACCATTCGCCCTTGCATGGAGTATTGCTGCCATATATGGTCTGGGGCTCCTGCTGTTTGCCCCAGGGTTCTTGATAAGATCCAGAGACGGATATGCAATGTGATTAGCCCTGATCTGTCATCTCGTCTGCAGTCGCTCTCTCACAGACGCGATGTTGCCTTGCTCTGTCTTTTTTACAAGTACTTTCACGGTAATTGCTCCGAGGAGCTGCTTTCGCTTGTCCCTAGGCCTCGTGAATTTAAACGTCCTACGAGGCTGGCATCCCGTTCCCACCCCTACATCGTTGAAACTGTTAGATGTAGACGTCTCTTCTACTTCAATAGCTTCATGTCTCGCACATCTCGCCTATGGAACTCCCTTCCCTATTACTGTTTCCCTGACAAATACAATCTCCAATGGTTTAAGTGTAGCGTCAATCGACATCTCCAGTTGCCTTGATCTATCCACTTCCCTTCTCCACATCCTTTCATCTTTCATTCCTATCTGCTCTCGCTCCAAATCTTCTGTAACCCCCTTGCCTTGATCGACCCACTGTCTTTCTCTTTCTCCACATCCTCTCCTTTACCACTCCTATCTGCTCTTCCTCCAACCCTTCTATAACCCCTTGCGTGATAGTGGCCTCCAGCCTTGCTTGGGGTGATACGCTTAAAAAAAAAATTTAAAAAAAAGAAATGAAGAGAAATCTACATGATACATCAACTACTACTAATAAGAATAACTAAGGCATAGTCATCTTATGCAAATAGTGACAGATGGTTGGGTTGTGAATTTGAAGAACTACAGATATCCACATCTAAAAATATATAAATGAAGTATCAGTATACAAGTAACACTTAGCAAGAGTTAAAAGATTGTCCAATGGCCATCTGCTGCCAATTGCTTATATACAGTAATGCAAAACCTTTATCAATAAACTCCTTTAAAGTCCAAATTGAGAGTTTAAACAGTCCTCTAGACACTGAGCAGTTCTTTCACACTATTATTAACATTATCTAAATATACTAGTCACATGAGAATAGTATATACTTATAAGGTATAACAGGACAATACACAAATTTGCAGTGTATTGTGAAAAATGTGACAGTAGTCTAGATAACTGAAGTGATGGCCTAAACTAGAAACAACCACAACTTTATTTTGCAGATGATTAGCTATCTCAATTTTTATCTTAATACATTAGCCTTCAAATTCTTCAACCTTCCAATTGGCATTTAATAGTAAAAATGTGGTACTCACAAATGCTAAGTATTAAAAATATTTTAGTCATGAATTTAAATTAATGCTCCATATTCAAATTAAAGACATTAAAGAGAATTTTTCAAAATATAAAACTTCCAGCTAAAATATTATATTAAAAATTAAAAAAAGAGAACAGTCTGAATAAGTTATGATACCAACTCATTTAAAATGTAATTTTCAGAATCAACCATATTCTATAGATATTTTAATTATGTCAACATTTGTATAAGGCCATTTTCAATGAACACTCAAAGAAAACAAATAGTATAAATTGAAAATTCCTAGCAATCCTAATATGCCAAGGCAGTACCAATAAGAAGGTTATAGGTATTACCTTGTAATATACCCATTAAAATATACTTATAAGATGTCAAAGTTAGGATTTGAACCTAGCAAAATAAATCAATAGTAGAATGAAACAGTGATAGTAAATAAGAGAGGGAAATTATTTTAAAAGTAGTCAACATGATCAAAACTAGTTCTTTTGCTAGAAGCAATATAATCTTTATTTTTGCACATGAAAACCTACAACATATACTTGAACTTTTTCCAGTATACATATTGTATCCCTTTTAATATAATTTAAAAATTTCTTATTTTTATATTGGATATCTAATACTTGATAGCAGTATATTTCATTTTTACAATCAATAATTTCAAAACTGTAAAGACTGACAACTGATTTTTTCCTGACATTTTTGTCACACAATTTTTAGTAGACATTACATTTAGAGTGCTAAGATCTAACATTTAAATAAGATTTGAGGCATTTTGTGAGTATATTTAATCACCTCTTTACAATGCATCATAACAATGCATTGATTATTACAATATCAGATATTTTTCAGAAAAAGTGTGATATTATGTTGCATCACTGTGCCAGAAAAGCATTCAAATCTAACATTGTTTCTGTCTTAGCATTTTTCATATGCTCCTACACTATTCAGTTAAACAACCTTTGCTTCAATAGATAAGGAAGAAGAGACTACCCCCCACAAAAAAAGTAAAAATACAGCTGGTAAACTTTGATTATTTCAAATTGTTCAAAGTAAGTTTTGTCAGTAAACAAAATTTAACACACCAACAGTCTATCTTGCAATAACTTATTCATTTGAATGATTGCAAGTCACTCGATGTCAATTACGACATGAATTAATAAAAAGAATAAAATAACTAAAGATCTGAAAAGACAAAACACATTGTTAAAACTACTCCAACTTAAATATTTCTACATGCCACCCAACATACATATTGAAATAAAGGAAAGAAGTAAAGGACAAAAGTAATCCTCCAAAACATGTTTGTACATAATATTATCACAGTAAATAACCAGAGAAAAGATTTCCCCCAAAAATCTCTCAGTAAGAAATAATCAAATTTCAATGCTAAAATCTTATGACAATTTACATCAGTAGTTTTTAGGGTTGGTGGAAAATTAGTGTTTTCAATATTGCAATGAGCTTGTCCAGTTTGTCACTTTGCATTGAACCAGGCATGTTTTTTTTTAATGCAACAAATGAAGCAAACCCAGAAAACAGACTTGTCCTTTTGGAGTAAACAAAATATGAAAGTAATGATTCCAATTCTCTTTTTGTTCCTTTTCCACTATCTGGTGGGGATGGTTATATATGTAAGAGAAAAAGATGTATTCTTTTCATTTGCCATCAACCTTCCTTGAACATAAAACAAAGAAATTGTGAAAAGAAAGACAGGGAACTTATATCATGTGGCAGAAGTGTATTTAAAAAGAAAAAAGGAGAGAAAAAGATGGTAAGTAATGTATACATAAAACAAACACCAGGACAGACACATATGGGACGACATATTTTTTGTAATCTTGATTGCATCAACAAATCTAAAAACATGACTGAGATATCATCACCATGAAAGATGAGTATACCTAATTGTAGCACATATATTTGCATTTCAAGTTATATGATTTGGATAAATCAATGAACCAGACAACAAATTAAAATGATAAGCATAAGACCCAACAGAGAATTCTTGAAATCTCAGAATACAATATAGAAATCTTAATTTATCATCTATATTGAAAACATGATTATCAATAAATTTCATGATGGATGATACTGTTTTTTTCTATTTTACTAATAACTTCTGCTTATCTATGTAACTCTTTTATTTCTTAATACCATAGCGCTCTGGAAAAAGCCACATAAAAGTGTCCATAGGTAAATACTGAATGTTTCAGTCTTCTCAAATTGAATTTGGAGTTTTATTGTCTTTTAACAGTGCAGCTAGAATGTTTTTATATTATTAATAATGTGGGTCTTATGTTAACTTGTAACAGTAGGGTCAGTGTGTGTTACGTGAGTGTAGAAAGAATTACACTTAGTGGAAGTAGGTGTATTTTTTTTTTAATTGAACATTATGAAGAGACTGCACACTTGAAGTAGAAGGAATGAAGACCCAAAATTCCAAGATTTCATATACTGAATTGATTAAATGAAATGAATTACAATGAGTATATATTAACCAAATAAAACACATAGAGGGACTGAGAAGAATAGTCCCCAAAAAGGAATTACATGGAAAATGTTGGTTTTTGTTGACATGAAATTAAGGACATAGAGGGTGTAAATTGGACTACATATAAATTGGACTGCCTATATGAACTCCATATTTGTACTTTTAGTATGAAGAAAGATAATCTTACAGATTAATAGTTTATTTCACTAATTACGTTTTATATTTGTAATTGTAAACAATGTAAAGTGGGCCTCACAATTTTGCCATTATGAAATATGCAAAATTTGTTTTAAGGAAGACTCATATGATACCTAGTTGGGATCATTATAGTTTTTTTTATCAGTTAACGAACCCTTTGTGCCCTGACCACCGCTTTATTAGTGATAGAGAAAAATGATGTAAAGCCCAGTCACTGGTTGAACAGAAAAAAAAATGACTTAATGCTCAGCTCCCAGTTGTCACTATTTTTATATCTACTGTGAAACATTACATACTAATTATTTGCAAATTTTGACTCAGGAGCTCAGGCAGAAGGGCTGAAATTGTTCAAGAACACAGGGTGGTTCAAAGAATAAAAACTACATGCTTTTTAAACCATGACTACTGAATGATCTTTGAAGAGTCGGGTCTGAACTTCAAAACTTTTTTAAACCCATGATATAAAAATAATGAATACCAAATAATTTTGAAAGCCACAGTTGTATTCTGTGCAAGAAAAACAGCATAAATCTACTCCAAGAATCAGTTGCAATGACAAACACTGTAAGAGTACTTTCAAAGAATTTAATGAAAAAAATGCATAAACTAATAATTCAGTGCAAGTGTTGAAGCTCAAAAGAACAGCTGCATTAAGTTATTTTTATATCCATGAAAAAATCATAAAAACAGAAATTTTATTGGAATAATGGAATTTTTTTAGTATAGCTTTCTTCAAGAAAGATTTCCAAAATAATAAATTATCTATTTTTAGAATAAAATTTATATTAAATTTTCAATATTTCATTTAAAAAAATGAAATTTAAATGCCCATATTAGAATTGCCTTTTCAAAAAATTATTATTACTCTCACATACTCCAATTACCATCAAGTGATATGAACTCAGCATTATTTTCCTTACAGTTGAGTACAGTACCCAATCATGATGATGACCAGAGAAAACAACGATCGAAATATTGTTTAAAATAAACAAAAAAGAAAGAGGGAGAATATAAAATTTTTAATACATATTCTTCCTCTTTTTTAATTTAAATAAAAAAAAGAACGTTTTTTTAGCTGTATCAAGCACCTTATCATCATTGGGGAAAATATTGAATATTTTATGATCTTTGTTCACGTTTTCAACGAAGGTCCAAATAATTTGCTAGTCTTTATTTCATTTAATAATAACCATAGCCAATTGTTATTGTTCAATTCCAATAGGCAGTTTTCATATTACCACGATTCCAGTATCTTTACAAAAGATTTTTTACTTATTTATTATAAAATTAAAGCCCGTTCCGTTATTATCGTAAAAAGAAAAAAACAAATTAAATTTTTGTTTTAAATTTAATCCGAGCAGAATATTCGGAATTCGGCTCCACCCTTCACGTCAATCTCCAGCCTTTTGCAAGAGTTTTTAGTCATCAGATTCCAGTCTCTTTTCATTTTTATTTACTTTAAAACCGTATAGCAATGTAAACTGTCCAAATATTAACATTTTGTAAGTTAAAAACTGAAGTCAGCATCGACATTATTTTAATATTTTTCAATTGTTTTACAAATTCGACCAACAAAGAAGCGATGCGTTTCTTGAGTTTTTAGCATTAAAATACCTTAAATAAATGCATGAATCTAAATTATTTTTACGATTATTCATTAATTTGCTGGTTATTTCAAATGATTGCTTATAAGTTTATAAATAATTTTTTCTAATAATTCATTCAACACCAAACTAAACATAACCATCGAGAATCGACGCCTGTAGTGTACAAAACAAACTATTTTACCAAACAATACATGAATGAAAATATATTTTTTTCATAAACTAAAATTAAAATCTAAACGTTTCATAGCATGAATACTGACAGTCTGGTCATATACCAAAATATTTAATTCCAACGTCGATAAACCATAAAGTTTTCTCTAGGCACTCCTTCGTAAAATACTCATACCAAATCAAATGCAAATGGTCTACTTTTTATTCTACGGAAGGCCAATCGCAAATAATTAACACGCTTTGCCATACCTAAAAAAAATAACTTTCTTTTCAGTCTTTATACAAGATAAACATAATAGGAGTTATTTTAATCTTGCTTTTCAACTCTGACGATAACTTAATTATACAAACGAATCTAGAGATAATTACAAGTCACTTTTAGCGTTACGTTCGTGCATCCATATCCATAATAAAAATTGTCTCGTCTGGGCTTCTCCAACTTGGTACCTTGACTCTGAATCAGTTTAAGATGTTTCCATAAAAACTAAAAAGTGACAATATAGTTGGTAATTAACCGAAGTTAAAATGAAACCGAAAGCGTTTTATATATTGCCGTACAACAAAATATCTTATCCGCAAAAATCATAATAGCTTTTTCCACAAAACCGAAACGTACTACTAAGCTAACAATGTACATTTATGTAAATATACGCAGTGTAGTCGAATATAGATAGCGAGATATCTACCTCGAGTTCCGTGCTTTGCCGGTCACATCGGGAGTGAGATACACATATACATAACACTGTGATTCCTGAGTGTCGTCTCTTTTGATTGGTCAACGCCGATCTGCTGCCGCTGTCTTGATTGAATGGACCAATAAAATAAAGCGTTACATATAGAGGGTTGGCGCCTCCTACTCTCTTGCCTGTATGTAACTGACATCAAGCACCTGCCATTCTATGGCTGCACTGGCGCAGGCGACGATGGAGGATTTTGGATCGGCAGCAGCTACCAAAGCTGCTTTACTTCTTGTTATCGGAGAACCTGTATCTGAGGACCATAAGCATTTAATTCCTGAGGAATTAGCTAAAGGTAGGAGGCATGACTATAGGTGTAAATCTGGAGAATGGATAAAAATATTTTTCAATGTTTAAAAAAAAAAAAAAAAAAAAGTTTGAAAGACTATGACTCCATATTTTAATGCGCGCGGAACAGACCGGTTTCAATTTTCATTATCTCTACTGCAGATGTGTCTGCATTTTTAATCATAAAATCACTTTTTCTCTATCCATTGCAAAATAATCTGTTTCGCGATCGCTTTATTTCAATGGCCGATATCTCTCTCTCTCTATATATATATATATTTTTTAATAATGATAAAGTAAAAATAAACAATTTTTTTTCTTAAAATATTTAAAAACTGCGTATTTGTTTTTATTTCATAATTTCAAGGATCTGAAAGCTAAGCTTTTCTCGCAGTTTTTTTTTTTTTTCATATGCCCCAATACATGATCAGTTGACCAAAAATGGCAGTTTTTCATTAAGTTCAGAACTTATTTTCCTTACTTCATTGATTAAAAAATTCAGATTACGACGACTACTGGGTATCGCATTTTCGGAAGAAAAAGATTATGCACTTTTTATTTTTAATTGTAAAAGAACAAGACAAATTTTAGGACTAGAATTATTCGAAACTTAACATTATTACTATTTGATATTCGCAATTTTTTCCTTCGAGTCCGCCATCCCCAATTGACGCACGATGATTACTGTATGCTCAGTATTGGGCACGGCTGCGTATAAATTGTAAAAATATCTAAATTACGACTATTTCTCTTACACTTAGTAATTTCATTTCTTTCCGATTTTTACGAAAAGAAATCTACGGTTTTAAAAGTTACCAAATTTCTCAAAATCCATACTTACTGGCAGTACTTTTGTAGCTACCTTATTCTAAGTTTTGTTTTCTCTTATACTGGAAGTGCGTGTGTGCGATGAGTTTAAAAATGATCGCAGTTTCTTAGATGCGCGACTCTCGTCTCGTTACTTCATGTTAGTTACTCGTCGAAACCTATCCAATTTTTGGATATTTCAGTTTTTGTTTCTTTCACTATTTTGAAAATAAACTCTAAGCAGAGGCATATATACATTTTAATGCTTTTTTAACATATCAATTACAAAACTAATTTATTAAAATATATTTTTTTGTCTTTTGCAGTTTGATTTTGCTCACGTGAGCAACCGTCTTACCCCCTCCCCCATTTAACGTTATCAGTTGCATCACGAAAAGATGTAGCAATTAAATAAAGTGAAAATTTTCACTTTTTTTTAATCATTAAAGTTTGGCATGCGAATCTCTTTCGGAAAAGTATCAATGATACTGATCAGGATCGCCACCCCCACACCTCAAAAATGACTAACAATGTGAATAATTGTTTAGTTTAGTTAGAGATATTTTCATTCGTGTGATTTTTGAAGCCACGCACGCATTCATCTTATATATATATATATATATATATATACACACATCACACCCTCATTTATTGACGATGTAACACATTTCCGAAGAAATAAAACCTTTTTGTATTTCTGATTTTTACTAGCGTGCACTCCTTGACGATAGATTAACATAATTTATGACTGAACCACTTCAAGAAGCTTGCTTGTATCTGTAACTAACGCATCACTCACGAGTCTATTACAGTATCACTTTTCCCAACATCATATGCTAACAAAGTTTCCATCTGTCAAAAATAGGCTTTTAAAGAATTCCTCATCGAAAAATATTAGTAGTGGTCGTTATATGCTTGTCATCTTGGTAGGGGATGTTTTATTTTAAATAAATATTCAATAATACAATCTTGTTTGTTTAACGCACGATTTACAAAACATCCCCCTAAAAATAATTATTCTCAGTTGTGCGGTCCTTCATCTTATTTTCGCCCATTTTCTCTTTTGTTTGATTGCATCCCCTCTGCCATATCTATCTTCAACCTAAAACCATTTCTCGTTGGAACTAGAAATGTTGGATGCGAACTACTAACTTCCTGGCAACAATGTTTCAGTCTCTTTCTTTCTCTCTTCATCCATTCCTTACCGGTTTTAAAATTTGTCTTGAAAACTGGTAATAATTAATATATAGTGCTAAGTATTTTTTTATCAAAATAATTTTGATGAATTCTCTTACTTAATCTTTTTATGGGTGTGTGGGGAATAAACAAAGATTTTTTTTTTTTTTTTTTTTTTTCGATCCAAATAAAAATCAAATATCTTTTTTTTTTTTTTTTAAAACTGTATAATTGAAGGTTTTTTTTCTCTTTTTTTTAAAGAATGTTTTAACTTCTACAGTTGTGTATAAAATAAAAATAAAAAATTTTATTATAAAAGCCAGAGATATTTCACGGGATTCTGCAAAATTCCTTTTTCTTTTCTTTTTTTATGTTAATCCTCTCTTTGCTTTATTACTTTCAACTCGATTCTTTTGTTTGTTAAAGTAGAGTCGGTCGATTACCAGGGTTTGCTTTTCTTTTTCTATCACATCTAAAGAAATTTTTCTTTTTTTCCATCATAGCTAAATATTGGTGACATTAACTGTCTGATTCCTTGAGGAAAAAAAGTGCCTTTTATCTCAGATTGAAATCTCCCATTTTTATTCGTCACAACTCGTTTTCTGACAACTGCGCATATGACTACCGGACTCATAGTCTTTAAGTAGCTCGTTTACTTTAAAGTTTCTATAAATTACGATAAAGAAAACTTTAAGCTATTTTTAAAAAAATAGCTTAAAATAAAGTATTGTGAATCTCTACAGGCTATAATTTTATTTCTTTAGTGAAGAAAAACGGAAAAAATACTTATTTTTGTTACTAAATTTAAATAGTAATTTATCCAGTTTGGACGATAAATGAAAAATTTCTACATTCCCGTTTGCTTCGTTTTGTGGAGTTTCATATTGTTCTTGGTTGTTTGAGTCATCTACCAGCTATGCATGAAGAAATTGTATGACTGTCCATTCGTTTCCCGACTTTTTGGCCCGACCAAATAGAGGGGAGGAGTCATGGGCAACGCCCCCCCCCCGCGCACACACATACACACACACATTCTTTGTCAGGTATAACGCTTCTCAACATCAGCCAACTACTCTATTGCTGTACATGCATTATTTTTAATCCTACCACTACTACCCCTTAATGTAATCTTCATTCTCGATTGCCATCGAATGAATGATGATAGCTTTCACTTTCTTGCTTATCCAACGTGGTACAAAAAGTGTCATTCACCTGAGAAATTACCCTGCTTCTATTTTCATTCTTTTATAAGTTTGATGCCAAGTAGCACGATGTGCACCTAAGATGTTTTAATTTTAAATTATTCACGCTTTAACAAATTCTCATGAAACTTAATCAGCTGATGACTTTTTAGTTTTACCACTATTCATTATCCATAACGACAAAATTGTTACAAAACTTATTTTTGTTGTTTTTAATTTTTATAAACGCCACAAACTTCTGAATTTTATATAAACATAAGTCAATTGTACGTTGGAAAAATGCTTGAAAAACTTGCTTGTTGCAAACTTAAACTTGCTCTTAACACTCTAAGAAAAAAAAAAACAAACGAAACACTATCTTTAGAACTAAATCTTTTTTTTTGTGTGTATTACAGAAATTGTTATAGTATAACATAATTTCTGTAATTGTTTAGTAAAGTTTGCTACTGATTGACTTTAACTTTTAAAGTTTAACCTGGCATGGGATGACAGTAGCTATCAAATGGGAAATATTTTGTCTTCATAATTTTTAGTCAATCAATTCCATTTTTTTCTTTCGCAAAGAAAATCTAGAACTGGCGTCACTTCGATACATGAGTAATTCTTAATAAATTACTTATTGTAGTTAGGTAGCTAGCTTTCCAATTTTGAGTTTGTTTTGGCTCAAACATTTCGGTCATCTTGCACAGTTCCACAATATTCTTTATCAGCTAAAATAAATGCATTTGGTATGTTCCGGTGGTTTCATTCAGCGCTAGCATAAAAAAAAAAAATCTAAGATTGGTAACCTTGTTTATTTTTTTTAATTCACTCCAAGCGAGGCGTAAATGCCACTGAGGTTCAAGGAGGTACTACTAAAGAGAAAGGAAATGCTTCTCTTTTTTTTTTTTTTTTTTTTTTTTAGAAGGAACCGGAAACCAATCCTAAACAGGAAACTGTATAAACCTCTCTACTTCTGTTCAAAGGACTGGGTAGGAGTGTGAACCTATCTACTCCTATTAGGTTCACCTATCGCCCGGTTTACACTCTTCTCCGATCTTTTGAATAGGAGTTAATGGACTATTCTTTATTCTAATTTTGTGATAGTATAACAATTTCAGATGAACATGTTTTTTTTTCAAAAGCGGATCAGACTGACGAAAATTTGAATATTTATTTTTGAAACCAATAGTAAGTGAATAGTAAACTTTCTGAATATAAAGGTCAGAGTTGAAAGTAAAATGGACCAAAACAAAGTTCTGACTTAAAATATTCAAAACATATTGCATTCTAAGTTTCATCCAATTAACTCTTCTAATGAACTAAATTTCTGTTATCAAATTCTTTATAAATACTAGGTTCTGTACAACTGTAATAATTGGTTAGCCATCATATTTCTCAGTTTAACTTTATACAGTCTGTGTTAATGAACGCCTTCAGACAATATTTCTTAGCTTTTTTTTCTATCTTAATTCAATGGTATTTTTTGTTTGTCCAAATTCATAGCTTTCAATCAATTCCTGAGTTATCTGATAGGAATTCGCCATTGCAAGGTTGACTTCTGCTACTACCTCTTCATGTTCATATGTGCACGGAGTACATAAAGAAATTGTCATGTACAAATTATACACCGGCTACATAATCCTGCTATTCCACTTTTAACTTTTCAAGCATAAGTGTTTTTACACCAAGAACTTATTACTTCAATAATCACTTGATTATGCAACATTTATCTTGTGTATTTTGAAGAAACTGATTGCTTTTTTATTAAAGAGCAGTACTCTCTCTGCAAAGACATCTTGTGATGCCTTAGAAAAAATGTTATTCAGAATTTTTGTCATTGCTTGCAGTTGGCTTTTTTAACCTTTGTCTATAACATAAATATTGGTTGCTATTCTCTCTCATGGCTCCTTCATTTAGACGAGATGTCTTAAAGAAATTGGTCAAAATCTAGTATTAATTTTTCCTCTTAGCTTTGTGACAAACTTGGATACATTCTTTGCTATCAGATATTATCTTCAGTTTGTAAATGGAACCCATAGAATCTCTAGCAAGAAATGTGAATATTTGCATAGGTTTTTGTAATCTGGAAATCGAACGCCAATCAATATCTTGATTATAAATTGCAATTCTCATATTAGAACTAATAAAATGATTATGAATATTACCCCTTTGTGTTGTAAGTTGTTCATTAAAAATTACCTAAATATTTACTGATAACTAGGCCAGATTTTTTAAACATAAATATCGCTTATTGTTATACATTGATTTAATAACCAAAAGAAACTAAAAATAATAGGTGAGCTGTTATTAGCTATAGAAACAAAATTTAACCAGGAAATTAAACTCACTTTAGTTTTGAATGATTGATCTCAATCTAAGATATCTTTGATTTAAGTTCACAAACTAGTTCTAGGTCAATGATACTTATGACTATCAAATAGTCCTTTGTTTAATCTTGAAAGGAATTTAATTGAAACTTTCTAGCTGACATGATGAGCTAGTCAAAAATAATTATTCCAAGAAATTATTTGTCTCTTGTTTTTATAAGAATAACAGCAAATCACGTTAGTTTTAGTTTTTCTTGAACACTCCGTTTGGGAATGGATTGAATTGTAGAAACCTTTTGTTAGCTTTAAATTTATTAAATTGCTTAGAATTCTCATCCTGATGTCAATCTGATTTGTTGGGGAAATGTTTAACTTGTAGATCTATACATTTTGTGATTATCAATAAATAAAAGCTTGATACTTATCAGGTTTTGCAATGTTAATGCTCTTTCAGGACCAAGACTTATCTTGACCATGAAGAGGTTTGAGATTGTGAAAATTTTAGTCTGTTTACATATGAACTTTTATTGATAGTTATTGTTCTAGTTATGTACTGACTACTTTTATTGACAAAATTCTGCTTACCTTGACATACATTAACTTGTATAATTTTACATATCAGTAGATGTTATTTATGAATTAAGATCTATAGTTTACAAGATCTCTAGATTAAAGATCTCTACTATGATACTCTAAGTTCATCTATGTTGCTATTTTAGTACTTTTTAACTTGGTCACCTCTTGAAAAGTATGCAGCAGAAGTCTATTCCTTCCTGTTATATTGGGAATCTTTAATTCAAATTTTAAAACATGAGAACATATGGCCATTTTATCCAAAGTAAACACATTTCCTTTTTGAAATTATAACACAACAGAACTTTCTTTTTTCTCTTTTTAAATTTTGTCTCATCAGTTGTCTCCTAACCTAAATCCTTTTTGGACATTTTTACTTATCTTTATTAAAGATAAAATTGACAAAAAAAACATTAATAATCAATTTCTTTGCGAGAATATTTAAAACAGTCCTGTTAATTTATATATAATTGCTTTTATACCATTTTTCTTATTTTTATATCCCTTTCCTCCTTCCTCTCCAAATTGTCACACTATAAACTTGAGAATAATTTATAATTGCCAAAACAATGTTACAGTAAATTAACTTTCTCATTAAATTACAGAAAAAAAAACATTGAATGAATTTTATTTGAGTACATAATGTAGCATTATTTCTTTCTGCTAATTAAAATTCCATAATTAACTCTAATTGGTTCTTTACTGCTTCTTGTTTATTGGTAGGATGTGCTCATTGATAACCTAATCAAAATATTTTTCTTTTGTAACCTTCAACTTGAGGTGACTTCTGCATCTTGGTCATTGATGATTCTCATGATAAAATGGAGTATCGATATTGGTATGTTTGTCATAAAATGTTAATCATTTGTCAGCATTGACATATGATCTGTTTAGTAGATAAATAAGGGAGATAAGTTTAATAAATGGGCTCTTATTTTTCTAACTTTGTCTGATGGGCATATCTGGTTTAGTGAATGAGTACCTGATGACTTATTGGTGATTGACCCTGACCTAAATTTGGTTAGTTACTATTGGTCTTTTTATATAATATATATATCACGCACACACTCAGTGTGTGTGCACAGTCATTAACCTGTTTGAGAAGTGTTGTTTTTTTTGGGGGGGGGGGCTTATAATTGACTGCATGAAAATATTGCAGGGATTATTATTTGAGGATATAGCATCTTTATAATTCGTCTGGTTTGAATAGTCTTTATCAAAGACAACAAATGCATCTTGTCATTGACCAGAACTTTTGAAACTTCTAGGTATTGTCTATTTTAATTTCATCCCAAGCAAGGCAACAATGCCACTAAGACTCAAGGGGTTACTAAGCATGAAAGAATGGGAAAAATAAAAGTGTGAATTAAGACTAAATACCAATTGACATTGAATTTAAATTTTTGAAGATCAAACTTAGTGCAAGAGAAGAAAGAAACTGTTAGCCTAAAACTTAGTTAAATCTGGCAGTTTCAACTGTAAAAAGATGACACCAAGCTGCCAATCTAGTACTGTGGTTAAATTTGTGAAGTTGTAATACCAAAGAAGAAAGCTCATTAGAACAATTACCATGAAAATATTTATAGAAAAGGCACAGGGAAACTACATTATGGCAGTTAGGAAAGTAGCTGAACCTGTGATGCCAAGACTGATAACATTGTAGATTCTTTAGATTTTATCAAGAATCTTTAAATACATAGAAGCATTAAACCAGATGTGGCAGCATTATTCAATGCATGGACAAATGTTAGATTTGTGTGTGATAGATTCTGGTGAAACTTTACTAGCCAGGCACATTGAACAAACTTTCCTAGTATCTGACCTAGCAATTGATTCATAATTTTTCCACTTCATGTTGGCAAAAATACTCTCCTGGAGGTTAGCATTAGCCATGCAGATGGAAGGTAAAATGGTTCTCTAAGATTATTAAGAGCAGTTTCATGGAGGCATTAAAATTAACAAGTTATTTCTTGCCCCAATCAACGGATTGTAGATCATTTTTAGATCAGCTGTCAGTTTGAACTTATTGAAGCATCACTCCATTAAGACAGCAGTAAATAGTTATCAGCATGGATACCAAATTGAGAACTTTTTTTTTTTTTTTTTTTTTAGGCACTTAATCCATGCATTTTGCACAGCTGTTTGAGGTTCCCTATAGCCCCACTGAACTTAAATAAAGTCAATTCAGGTATGCTAAGGTAAAAAATTTTTATCCCAAGTGAAAAACATCACAAAAATGGCAAGTCATTTTGTCACAGCTTATTTTCTCTGAAAAAATGGTTTTCATAATTTTATAGGGGTAAAATATTGAAAAATGGCTGTTATATCATTTAAACAAATATCAAGTAAACTTTTGATCTTAACCCCATGAAACTAGGTATTTTCTGAAAGCGAAGGATATATTTCATTTAAAAGTGAAATTGGCTGGTGTAAATGACTCAATTTTTTTTTTTCGGTGGGTGACATGAAAATTTTGCATTTTTCTAGTTCTAAAAAAAATTTTCCCCATTAATGAGAAATTAACCTTGGGGAGGGATCAGAAAGCCTAAATCATAATCAAACTATTTCAGGCATAAAATTGAGTTTGGAAGAAAAGCAACATTCCTAGGGGGTCAAAATGCGACAAAGTCCATTCATAATTTTCAATTATGACTACCAGGGGTTAAAAATATTGACACCCGGCCACAAATCTTTAGTAAAAGGTGAAAGATTTATCTGCAATTCCTGACCACCAGGAACAGTTTTTTTTGTTTTTTTTTAAATAGCGATAAGGAAAATAAAGCCAAATTGACTTTGACATGTCTGGGTCAAAGGTCAGCCAGCAATAAATGTTTAGAAAAAGTTGTGCCAGCTTGTAATAAAACCTACCACTCCCAGATAAGAGTGAAATAAAAAGGGTCAACATTGGTAGAGCTTGATGTTGTTTTTTTTTTCAAACCTGTTTGAACAATGGCTTGATGTGTTTTGTTTTTAACACCCCATGACCCCGGGTGATGACAACACTTAGCAGGCTTAGTTTTTTTTTTTTTTCCCCACACATGTCTTTCATATTTCCCATTGCCAAGCTGCCATGTAGCTGTACCTTTTATTCAATGATGTTCAGGCCAAATTAAAGGTAAAGGAATGAAGTTTGAATGATATTGAAGTGAAAATAAATATTTTTTCATAAAGGTGATTTTTCTCAGAAAATTGGGCATAATTATTTAATGCTAACTGCCGAGTGACATTTTCAAACAGCCAAATCGAAGATTAATTCCATGTGCAAGCAATAGCCGTCTGGATCTTATAACGTCACTCGAAAAGGTCCAGAAGTTTACTGATTGATCGAAAACGTGTTGTGCATAATTGTTTTTCATGGTCTGTTTCCAGTATTTCATCTTGATGTCATTTTTGGACAGCCAAGTCATCAAGGATTCAGGAAAACAGTTTGGCACAGGTTTGCTTTAAGAACTTTACATTCTATGAGGTGTTTAAAATGTTACTGACAAATAGGATTTTTTGCCAAATATTTCATTTATGTGCCATGTTGGATTTTCCTATATGACAAAAACAAGGGTTTTAAACAGCCGTGTTTCTTTGTGATTTCTTGCTTTTATTAATAAATGTCAAATTAAAATGAACTGTAGATTTTTCTTTGTCACTTCAGGACATAAGCGATCATTGATAACTCCATTTTCTGCATTCTGTGGAAGGCTTTCTCCATGGTCTTGAATTTCTAGGTTGGCTGCTCTGTTATTTAATCTATAGCTAGGGAGAGGATTGAATTCAGGATATTAATGGCATTAGTGTAAGATGGATGTGGTTTTGGAAATAAAATATAAGAATGCTCACTTATTTTTTTAATTAAAAAATTGCTTTAGTTTTAGCTTTTTTTTTTCCTTTCTCTATTAAGAGGAATTTGATTTCATTGAAATCACAGTATTTCCTGATTTCAAAGTCTGTCCCTTTTAATTATATACGTTTTCTTTTGCATTATCCAGAATGCTGCTGCTGCATTTGGAGAGAAAAAAAATCTGAATGTGCAAAAATTGTTTGAACGTGCTACATAAGACTTGGGTTTTCTTAATGAGGCATGATTAATTAGCTTTTGCTTACTAATAAGTAGCTTCCACTTGTTTTGTAGTCTAATTAGATATATGAAATGAACTGATTTTATTGACCTTTGGACTAATCTCATTGACTTCATATACTAAACTTGTTTTACTTCAAATAACTTCTGTACATATAAAAGTAATAAACTAAATTTTAGTTTCAAGCTGCATTTTATTTGATCTTAAAGATAACTGGCTCTTTAAGCATGTTTTCTAAAGTTTTATATAAAAAGGCCAGGGTATGTCATTTTTTTATATACCTTTCAAATCTCTTACTGTGTCAAGGTGATTAAAGATGGTGTAGGTGTATTTGAGTGAATGAAGTGTATATTTTAGCAAGAATTCTAGTATGTTTTAAATTTTTTTTTTTTTTTTTTTTTTTTTTTTCGTACTTTGACCATCTCAGGATGTTAATGTAATAAGGAGAAAATCCTAGCATTTTTTAGAAACACAATCTCAAATTTAAGTGTATTGTATACATGCGATGTCCATTCTAGAATGGTTTCACAGGGCTTGTCAACACCAGAGGGTGAAGATATATAGTCATCTGAAATCTGATTCACTTAGAGGTTTTTACTACTGAAATTTTAACTATCACTTCATAGCTCCTTATATTAAAATTTGTAGTTTCAGTTAATGTTTTTCCATATGAATTTTGGGATAATATTTTAATTGGTTTTCTATAGCATTGCTATGCACTGTTTACAAGTATACCTAATTCAAATTTCTTGTCTATCTCTGGAAATTGTCATAGAACATCCTTTGCTTAACTGATCAAAAGTAAAATTATCTATCATAAATTACCTGTTTGAATAATACTTACAAACTGGCTTGTAATTATCTTTTGATAAATTTAAATTTCTTGGAACATAAGTGATTCTATTTTTGAAGACCTTAATTTTCAAATACATTATTTCCATTTATTTAAAAAAAATTAAATATTAAAATGTTCCTTTATAAATGAGTCTTCATTAAATTTGCATGTTCTCCCTTGCCTAGATTTCTGTAATCTAATCTTAGTAATGTTTTAATTTTTTATTCTTTTTGTTCTGACATTTGTATTTATTTTTTAAGCAGTGTCCAAGGCCATCTGAGTCTCAAAGAAATTCATAAGCAAAAAATGCAACAAATCTTTATTTTAATTATTGTAAGTAAAAGGCTGTGCATAATTTTAGAAAACATTAAAATTTGAATATTTTTTTTATAATAATGCAGTCTAAGTTTAGTTTATAGTATAGCACTATTGACTTCAAGAATGCCTTTAGCATCAAATAGCATTTTATAGGTCTTGAGACCCTCTGCAGCTCTATTCAGGTTAATGTCTGATGAGGGGGGGATAAGATGCAATTATATTTTCAATTGAAAATTTCAGATAATTGTTAGTATATATTTGTTTTGATTTAGCACATGCTGAATTGACATTTGAATGATTTCTTTCAATGATATGGTTTGGTAAAATGAGTTTTAGAAAATGTCAACTGTAGGTTTTTTGGGTTTTTTTTCCCTCATTCAAAACTACAATTAACTGTATTCTATGAACACTTGCAGAAATATATAAATAATCTCAGCATAATGATTGGAAGAATATTTTCAGTTTAGTAAAATTCTTGGCTAATGTTATGTATAGAAAGTTCTTTTAGATATTTTGCTTCAGTTTCAATATATTTAAACTCCAGTTAAATACAAGAAAATTTTTTGCTGCATTACATAAATTAAACAAAAGGTTTTATTTGATATTGATACTTTATTTTTGGCTTATGGTATGTTCAGATACACCTCCAGTAAATTGAGTTTTAACTCTCCACAAGACTTAATCTGTTCATATAAAGTACTAGCAGCCATATCTGGCTGGTTGATCAGAAAAAGCATTCAATTAGAATACAGCAAAAACAGTTTCATTTTTAGATGTAACAGTCTATCTCCAATTACTTTAAAGTACTTTCATTAAAAAACATTTTGAATTAATGCAGTTACTGATATAACAGTACTCATGAATATTTATTCAATTGAAGTTAGCTGAGGAAATGAAGGGGGTTAAAACAGGCAACATGAAGACCCAGTTCAGACTACAATTATTTTCGAGTTTTTGAAATTCAATTTGTCAGTGTGCTACCAAGGGATGTAAAAGAGGATACATTTATAAAGCAATTAACTTTGAAAATTGGAAGAAAAAAAATAAGAAAGCAGTGAAAATCGTCTTTTTCTTTTTTTCTTTTTTCTTTTTTTTTCTATTTACGCGGTTTTTCACTGTGGGTGAGCTTGGTTATCAAGTTAAATGACTGTTAAACAATCGATTTATTGTTGTCTACAATTGAGTGAAGTTTGTATTAGATTGCTTGAAAATTGAGGGAGTTTTTAGCTTAAAATTTGAAATCTTTTTCTTTCTTTTTTTTATTGCTAAACACTGGCATAGAATGTAGTTCATATTAACATCTGAAAAATGGTTAAGATATATTCAAGGAATAAGTTTCTGGTAGAATGAATAGGGATAGGAGTGTGGATCTAATTTGTTGATAATTACTTGATTGGAATTTTTTTTTTTTTGACACCAAGTGAAATGTTTATATTTTAAAAGAAAAGGGAAATTTTGTGCTGGAATGTTTTTAACTAGTGTCTTTGAGGTGTGATAGCAACTAAGTTTTATAAATATCTATTAGTAAACTAGTGAGATTTGAATCAAGATTGTGTATCATTCTTTTGAAACTTGTAAATGACTTTAGAAATTATGTAATATCCCTCAAATTAAAAAGCCTTGTATGTGAGCCTTTATGAATTAGATCTGCCAAGTTTATTCCTTGTTGCAAATCTTTCAGATAATTTTAAAGAAAAAAACGACTTGCAGTCAGTGTTCAGTCGAGTAGGTACATCAACTTTAAAGCCTTATGAGGAAATCTTTAAAAAAATATTTTACAGGATTTGGTTCTCTTAAGTCCTTGATGAATATTAATCACATGAATCAAATATCAAGCTACAGATTAATTCACATTTTGTATAATTGTATGAAAATCAATGTCTTTGAAACCATCTCTCATAATTTGTGCTGCTAAGTAGTTAATGTCTCACCTTGGTAAATTTTTTTCAGTTGACTTTTATCCTGGTTCCTAATTCTTAATTAAAAATTTTATTTTACAATTAACATCATGTTTTTTTTTGTTTGTTTTTTTATTTATATAAAAGCTGCATTATCATTTTCTGCTCATTGGAAAAGACAGGTTGATTGCAAATGGAGAAATTCTCTTGAAAAATATTCTTACCTGTTTTCTTATTTTAATCTGGGAGTGGTGATGGTAACTTTCCTTCCTCTTTCACAAAAACTCCTTGTTTGGCAATCTGTGGCTTTTTCCTTTTTTCATCATTTATAATCTTTTGATTAAATTATAAAATAGTGTTTACTACTTATACTAATTTTGTCAGAAACATCTACTTTATACTTGACAGTAGGCAATCTTGTACCATACACCTAATAAATAAAACTTGACTTTATACTGAGGTGAGTGGGTATTTTTTTAGTTGCTACAATTATATTTAGCATCACAATTTTGTTTATTTGCCTTGACTTCTTCACTATGACCTAAAGCATAAAGGCCTGGTGTGCTTTTTTTTTAATATTTCATATCCTTGTTCTAGATTAGTTATATCGCCAAGTGCTGGATGTTTAAGAATGTTAAAATAGGTCAGTTGACCTTGTGTGTATGTGAGCCTAAGTTTGTGTGGGCCACTCTTTCTGAAGTACTTGCAGTATCACTTAACATGATTTATCACAAGACTGGAGGGTAATTAATGATCTTCATTGCACTTTTTCTGTGTTTAGAATCAAATTAAATTTTGAAATCTAAGTTTCAAGAGCTTCACTAAACTTTTTTTTTTTTTTTTTTTTTTTTTATAAAAAAGCCAGAATGTTCACTTATTGCAACTTTCAGAAACTTAATTTTTGCATTAATGATCACACTTTTTAATTTTTGTTTCAGAAGTTTGAAAAACCATATAACTAAGCTTGTCGTTATACAAAGCTCTTCCAAAATTTCAAAATAATGAATTATTTTGGAAAAATTAGTGTTTAAAAAGTGGGAATTTTATCTGCATTAGATGACCTTTTTGTCTCACCACAAATCTATTCAGTAACTAGTGTAAACTTATAACTATGACTATCTTTTTTTTTCTTTTTTTTTTTTTTTTGAAATGAAAAAGTATTCTGGTAATTTCAGATAGAAATTATAGAGATTGGAATGTTAAATATTTGCTTGAAATTTTTTTTTTTTTTTTTTTTTTTTTTTTTTTAAATGGTCATTTTCTTAATTTTAAGAAATTTGTAAACAAAACAAAATTCTGTTTTAAAAATCTGATTTAAAATATTACTTATAGCATAAAAAAGTAATATACAAGCATTCCTTAATGATGGGTCCTGTTTTTCTTTGATCTTTATTGACATATCAATAAGTTCAGAGGTGATTGACAGCTCTTATGGATGACCAGAATTGACATAAATTTATGAAATCTAAGAAGTTTTTTTTTTTTTTTTTTTTTTACCTAGTAATTTTTACAAATTAACATTTTCAGCAATTATTTAATATTTTGACTCTTAGTTAGATTTCAGAATGTTTTATGAAATTAGTGTTTTGTTTCTAGGTTCTTAAGTTTACTAACTTAAACAAAAAATTAATTGGAGTATGACCCAAACTAAAATAAATACATAAAATAAAAATATTTAGTGAAATAGTAATTAAAAAAAGTAAAAACTTTGAAATTTTGAAGGGATGATTTGCAAAGACATTAATGATGAAAAGAACTGGTGAATAAGGAAAGTAAAAGAATTGCAGTTTGTCAGATGACACTTAAATCATGTGACCTTCTAAGGATTGTCATGTATGGCTTACCATAGATAGAAATTGGTAATGTGTATAACCTAAAAATTTAAAATTTGTGCTATTTTTAAATGTTAGTTAAAAATTTGGTCTGGGAGCTTTATCTGATATCCAGAAAATCAGTCTTGAATTATTTGTCTAATTTTTTTTAGTAAACTGATTACATTTTACTTTTTCTCTCCTAAAGTCTTAAGGAAATTGCTTTATACCGTTTAGTGATTAGCTACATTTTTAATTTACCTGAGGTATTGTTAATAATTATTATTTTTTAATAATCAGTGTTACTTCAGTTAAAATCGGATTTATCATGTATTTTTCTTTGTACCATACATTCCCTTAATTGGTTCCAGAACCTATTTCTTTCTTGATATGAAGAATTTTTTTATTTTTTTTTTTTTTATTAATGACTGAAATTAGCAGGTGCTTTTATTACTTGTAATGTCAACCAGAAGCTTTTACATATATGGGAAATTTATTTGGCTTTCTGCTTTGCTTTTAATTACTTACCAGTGTATTGCAGTTATTTCTGTCACTTTCTCTTAAAGTTTGCTTTTTAATTTCAGTTTTATTAGTCTTGTTCCTTTAGTCAAGTAATCTAGGATCTGATTAGTCACAGATTACAAAAAGAATTGCACATGTCTTCAAAAGGCATGACAACCCAGCAACAGATCAGTTCTCTTAACTTGAAAGATCAAAAGTTGCCTGTTATGACAAAACACTGCTAAACAAAAATTTTAAACTTTCAGAATTTACTTAAATTCAGATTTTTCTTTAATGTGTAGCACTTCTAACAGTAGAAATACAATAAGCTGAAGTGCATCATTCTCTCTTCCACCTCTTTCTGGACCTTGTCAAGCTACAAATTTTTTTTTTTTCTGTCCTCACAGGGTCACGTTGCCCCCAAATGATGCTGCCTTTGTGTGTAGTTTACTCCTCTCAAATGCTTCCATATTCATTCCAGATGCAAATAACCTGGTCTGCAACAT
Organism: Acanthosepion esculentum; assembly: GCA_964036315.1. NCBI lineage: Eukaryota > Metazoa > Mollusca > Cephalopoda > Sepiida > Sepiidae > Acanthosepion > Acanthosepion esculentum. The sequence continues at coordinate 54,578,330 of OZ038488.1, forward strand.
TATTGTATTCATGGCTAGCATTATCAGCTTCTTTGTGCAGATGGGTAATGCTCACCCACTTCTATCCAGCAAATGGCCTTGTACTTTGTTTGGTTTCTGCAATTTTTTTTTTTTTTTTTTTTTTTTTTTTTTTTTTGTAGTCTTCATGGTTTAATTAGGAATAAGTTTATGCTTTCATTCAACTGTTTTCTTCTAGCAACAGGCCATTGCAAAATAGTTGAAGAAAAACTAGTTTTGTTTGATCATTTAAATCTGTTGAATTTCACTCTTGTATAAACATGTTCATTTTATGATTACAAGTTCCTTAGATCTGAAGGTTGACTTTTTTCTCTTTACTCTTAATAAATTAAAGCTGTATGAAAAAATTTAATGTATCCATAAAGTATAAAATTAGTAAAAACACTTAATTTTGAATAAAAACTGCACCCCAAAACTTTAATCATTCCCCCAAAATTGAAACTGTCCTGAAATCAATATTAACTTTTTCATTGCTATTTGCAAATAACATAAGAAAAATGCCATTGAAATATTTTTGATTCATTACATTTTTAAACTGGTCTATGTACCCTGCAATCACTTTTTGAGATTTGCTTTTAGTTTAAACAACAAAAGATTCAAAAGCTAAAAGTAGTTTTAAAAATGAATAAATTTAAAAAAAATAAAGTTTTCATAAAAATCGCATTTTATTTTTTATAAGTTAAAAAAACACACACACACACAGTTTTAATGGTTTCAGCTTTAACCAAAAAGTGACAGGAAAAAGTTAATGTTTTTCATATTTAGAGATACATAATATAAAATATCTAAATTTAAGTTCTTCAGGTTTTAGTCACCAGCTTAAAATGTGAGTTTTTATTATGTGTATGGGCTCCTGCATACTCGACTATTGGTGAGGTTTAATTGTGTGTTGTTGTTGTTAGTAGTATCATCAACCAGACAGCCCAATCTTCTGTTGTGTCTAAGACTGTTAATCTTAAGCTCTGAATAAATTAGATTCTGATTTAGAGGAACCATTTTGTTATGTTTAGCTTCACACTTAAAGCATCCCCTCTGTCTAAAATTAGTTAACTGTCATTCTACAAAACCAATGATTGGGAAAAAGTTAATGTTAATTACAATCTGGTAGCAATACTCATTTTGATACTTGCTTTCATCAAAGATAATTATCACTACAACTCTTGAACTTTTAAATGTATTTTGTGAATCTTCTGAGGACTGACAGGAATTCCTGTTAACAAGTCTGGTCTCCTTTTACTGAGAAATGTCCCACTACAATCTCAAATACCTCACTCTTGCAACTGTACTGGATATATAATTGTTCTAAATGGTAGCATCAATTAAAGACTAGAAAAACCTGATAAGGATGTATTGGTGTTGGCAATGATTGAGATATGCTTTAGTGGCAACACTAACATGTTCAATCTGTAATTGTTTGCTTGACAATACATCACCTGGGTTTAAATATCTATAGATATATCTAACTGTAAATGAAAAGATGTGATGGTCAGACTGGATGGTAAGATTTTTTTTCCCTTCTCCAAAGTCTAAGAACTGTAAATTAAGCACAAACAGTAAGTTGAACTAAAGCAAAAGTATATAAGCATAGAATAGTCTTAAGGTTGTAGGTGAACGCTGCTGATTAAACTTTGACGTTTTCCCTTTCTCATGACAAGGATTTTGATTGTATATTTTGAGTTTTTCTATATAGCAAAAGAAAGGGCCTTTTCTAATTATGAAGGCATATTTAAATGAAGACAAAGATGGAAAAAAATAGCAGGCACACGTTTTATTTTAAACACAGCATTACCAAACATCCTTGTGCTAACATATTTAGTAAGCTAATTATATAGTTGAGAAAAGTGGTGCAGGTAACTAAAAGCATAAGACAATTGGTTACTTTTGTTTTAAGTAAATTTAATATATCTGCATGAACAATCATTACTACATTATCAATTGACATTACATTTTTGGCAGGGTGTAAAAGTCAAACTTAAAGAAGTACTTGTTAAATACAAAAAATGTAAGTTATTTGCTGCAAGAGCTGAAGAAAACATCTACACTATGCTTCAATATTAATTACAATCCTGAATCCCATAAACCCTAGGGTTGTGGAGGCATCACACTGACTGCAACCACAGATTGCTCATTTTAACCAAGCCCTGAAAGCAATTATTATAATTGCTGACTGGTCATTATGTTCTTGTGAGTTTTACCAGAATGTGCTACATTATCACCAATTTTCCTTTAAGCCAATCTCATAGGCCTAAAATCTGTAATTGATCTTGACCTCAGTGGGTGGGATATTGACAAATTTTTTTCCTTCTCCAATATTGTAATTATGGAGGCACAATAGTGGAATAATAGATAGTGGCTCAAATTGAGGAATCAGTTGAGTTCAAATTCTAATGTGCTAATACCCTTGGGAAAGGTCTAAATCCATCTCACCCACCCAGCTATGAGCAGCAGGATAGATTGGACTCTATAGCCTTGGTTAGCAGCCAGTTTAGAAACACTTAATTCAAACAGGTCTGGAGAGCTGTCTTGCCCATGAAACACTGACTGCAACCACAGCAGCAGTAATGTGATGCCTCTACAACACTAGGGCTTATAGGATTCAGGATTGTAATTAATATTGGAGCCTGCTTTACTCAGGGTTAATGATGCCATCAACATCATGATGCTGGACATGTTGGCCAAGTTTGAGAGGTTGAGTAGCAGTATGCTCCATCAGGAGGGGTGTGTGTGTGTGATATATATATATATATATATATTCTCATGTCTATTCCTCTCCAGACTCTGAAATTCTAGCATGAGGTACACTAGGCCACTTGATCAGCATATTCTTGGAAGCCTTTTAAAACTGACCATTCCATGAACTTATTAATAAACTAATCCGGTGGTTCCAATCTTTTTTGGCCATGTCTCATCTAAGCATCTTTAAAATCCTTATGCCACCCCCCCACATTGACAATTTTTATTATTAAAAAAGTGAATTCCTATTCATTTGGTGAAAGCCATTAACTTACGTACTGCCACGAGATCACTAAAAAATAAAAAAAGTATATCATGATGAAGACGCCAAACTTGATGAAAACAAAATTTTATCGTCTTAAATGTTTATTATTAAGAGGAAAGATCAAAGTATTTTTGTTATATTATTTTACATTTTTTAATTGTTCCTAACATGTCCGAAAATTTCGTTAAAAATTGTTTTGTTTTTTTTTGCTTTTGTTTTCAAGTCAGCAAAATTGACCCTTTTTTTCCATTTTATAGAATCAATGAAAATCAGTTTGAAATTCTTTTAAATATGAATTATCATTTTTTCAAAACTTATTTTAAGAAAATCAGAAATTATGTTTATTTAAAAATTTTTGAACCAAGCTTAACTTAGCTTCTGCGCCGAAAAGATGTAATTTGAAAATAAAACAAAGCAGGTCATAAACTTTCGCGTCACTTGACAGATGTTGAATGACCTATTGATGTATTCCGTGAGGATAATTTGTTCTACGGAAGGAGAAAAGTGAAATATTTTACATTTAAGTGAACAAATTTACCTCGTTATTTTTAAGGAAAACTTTCAGCGCTCTATTTTTTTTTTTTTTTTTTTTTTTTTTTTACTTAGCTTTCACCTTTTATGTTTATGATGCTTTATGGAAAATATATTATAAAGAAATTAAAACGAGACTGTTACAAATGAGATTAAATTTCATAAGGTATCTAATTAATTTATAGGTACCTTTCTCATGAAATTTTATCAGAAGTGTACATAAAATACTATAATTTTATGTACATTTACTACATTTTACTGTGTTATCTGTATTTCCATTCATTTTATTAATTTTGATATTTCATTCATGGAAAAATGTCATAACTGAGATTAATATAAAAATAAGATCATATAAATTTCATAAAGTGATACTGATACTTTTAGGTACCCTTCTCAGTTGAAATTGAAAAATCAAATAAACTTCTCCACATGTGTGTCGCAAAATTAAAGGCTTTAACAGCGGAGAACAATGCTTAACTCAAATAACGCAACTTAATTGTATTCTGGTTGGTCTTCCATTTTATAATTAAAGCCTGATTATAAACACAAAATTACATTCTTAATTACTGCGGGTCTTCTGATTAGTCAAAACGATACAATTTACAACGCACTAAACAAAGATCTCTCTCATCAGGACACTTACAAAACCCAATGCGGCTTTTAACTAATTTTATAATATTTTAACAACTTAAATGTAAAAATCTATTATAATTAAAAAATAACAAATAATTGTATTAAAAATTAATTTTTCATCGAAAAATTGTTGCTTTCAGAAAATATTGTCCATATTTATAAAATCAACTAAAAGCAAATAAAAGCATTTGAAATTAAATAATATATTTGTTTTATTGAGTTTTGTATTCAGAGCTGATTTTCAGGTACGTGGGGTCCAATTAAAAAATATAATTTGCATTCCTCAAAGCCTTGTGCTTTTAACTATGGTAATCACTAAAGCCGATGCAATCGAATTTCTAGTGTTTTCATAAAATTAGTTTTAGTGGGGGGTAATAAATATTTTAAAAAAATATTTCTGCCATGACTTTAATAAAAGAAAACATATTTATAATAATTTCGATCATCTGTGAATACTTTCTGGAAGTTTCATTAACATCCAACAATTATTTTCATTATTGAAAGATTTTCCAAATTAATGTACGTCATACAAAAAAAGAACGTGCTAAAAATTGTATGTTATTTTACTAGTTCCAGTGATACAAAGAGAAACGAGGATTTTGAAATAAAAATTCAGATCCTTCTAAAAAGAAGGAAAAAATTTTTAAAATAATTAAAATAAACTTTGATCTTTCCTCTTCATAATAACAAATATTTAGACAATAAAATTGTTTTCGGCAAGTTTGGCATCTTTTTCATCATGCTATGCTCTTTTTTAGCGATCTCGTGGAGGTACCTACATTAACTTAAGAACTTGAGACTGCATAAATGCAATAGTATTATTTAATTTTAGAATTTTACAATATTTATGAAAAAATATTACTAAAATATTGTATATACAGACATACACATAAATATTTTTATGTATGCATACTGTATATGCACTGTATGTATCAACTGATACCCACTCACTAGAAAAAAAAAATTTTTCTGTTAGCAACTCATTTTTTAATTACTCCCCTCCAGCATGAGGTGGGGGGCACATTTGGGACCATTGTTCTAGTCAAACCTTTACAAATTCCTAAAGTACATGTTAACAAAGATCTAAAATTTGATCAATGTCCTTTCAACCCTTCAATCCATGTTTTGATTAGATCCCTTTTGCTGACATGGTTTATACCCGATTATCTTTATTCAGTAACTTCATATTTTTCACTGACTTACCTTCATTTACTAGTTGTACTACTTCACAATCCTTCTTTAATTTAAAGCTAAGCATAATGTGTGGGTCACTTGAGCTATAACTAATGTTATTTAAATGATCTATAGTCATCTTGGGAAAGACTGATTTACACTTAGTATGTCAAAAGTAAGGAGAACTTTTGAATTTTTTTTTTTTTTTAAAAGAAAAAAAAAATTGTTGGTGTCAATTTTCACAATTTTTCAAACTGAATACTTAAATCCACAAGGATAATTTCTTCTAATGTTGTCTATGCTAAAGAATCACTTATGAGTTCTGATATCATTGCTCATCTCTTGCATTGAACTAGTGCATGGCTTCCTCAGTATCTGGCTCAAATTGAATGCTCAAATTGAATGCTCAACTTTCTCTTAACCAATGCTTTTATTCATTAACCCATATAGGACAATTCAGTGGAGCCTTAAACCTAATGATTCATTTCTGCCTCTTAATTAGTGTACACTATTTGCAGTATAATTAGGTGAAAATTTGGTCCATTTTCTTTCTTGGATGGTATCCAAGAGTATTCTCGCGCTTGGCAATATCTCTCCCAAATAAAGCATTCTTCAAAAGAGAACATTATCAAGAATTGTGAATATTCAATTCCATGCAGTTGTGGCAAGCAATATAAAGAAAACCAGACTGGAGGAACATCCAGAAATGATCATCTGAAGATGGTGATTGATCATGTGTGGAGAGAGAAAAAAATATTGATTAAATTAATTTTAGTAGGCCTAGCATAGAAATGAATATATTGGAGCCTTTAATTTAAATAATAAAAAAAAAATCATTGAGCTTAAAACTCAAATTATATCACCTAATTACAATGGTGGCCAAAGTCACTTCAGTAGAAGAGGCAGACAAGCAAAATTATGGCTAAGATTGAAAGTTTCATTGTTGAATTGTCCATTGTGGCTAAAAGAAAATACCAGCTGGTTGGGTTCAATCCCTGTTAGACATTGGAAGACCTGACACTAAATTAGTGAAAGGATAGTGTATTTTCAAGGATTAATTGAGCAAGGCTTGGTCAACCAAATGAGAATAAAGGGTTTAGTCTGAAATTTTCAGGTTACAAGTCAAAAATGTTATCAAGATGACACCAACCCTAACAAAACTGCATCGGGATCATACATACATGCATGCATGTATACGAATGAAAAACGTCAGTCAATCGCTGAAACCTCCTGATAAGTAGTCTGGACAATTACAAAAAAGTCTTTGTCTATGAACCAACTTGCTAAATATGGCATCAGCTAAGTGACAAATTTTATTTGTATTAATAGTATATATTAGGGATAATGCATACCTCCTGTGGTTTCATTTTAATTTATATTTATAGGTATTTTAATCATTTTAAAATGTTTCTGGAACTCTTAAGAACTTATTTGGGCACCACATTACTTGAAGTATTTTAGTTAATTCTGTTTAAATTAACAAATAAAGGCATAGTTTATCCTTAACTGATTACCCAATAGATGCAGCATTATACCAAAATTGTCTAATTTTTATAACACTCTTAAGAAATTAATATGCCGGAAAAAGCTGTGACTAATACTTTTAAAAAAAAATGCATCTATACTTTCTCTAATTTTTCTATCTTGGTGTAGGAAAATACTTTTTCTTTCCATTTGTAACATGAATGAGGCTTAAAATTGCTCATACTGTTGTGCATTATTTTATAAGGATCATTAAATTAGTATTTTAAAACGTTTTTCTTAAATATTTAAAGTAAAATAATTTGATAAGCTTGTTTACAATTACATTTTCTTGAATTTTGATGGATGTGTAATTCTTTTTACTAGAAATGACTTAAAATTCAATTTAGGCATTTTTCAATTACTTTGAATTGTTGATAGCTCTACAGATTGTCTTGACAAAGCACTTGTTTTTGAAATACATTCAAAATTAGAAAACTTACATTTTTACTTAATGCATATATATATAATCTCCATATCCCTGTAGTAAATGGAAACTTAAGCTGTACCCAAAATATTTCCCCCACACTGCTTGTTGATTGTTACTTAATTCTCAAATTAAGAATTTATTTTCTTTTCTTTATACAGCATTACCTTTAAAGTGTGAATATGGATACTATTGTTGCAAAAAAAAGTTTGAGAATTTTTTGCTCAACTTTTTAAAGTTTTGAATCTTTAAATTCTGTATTAATTTGTAGCAGTTAGGTGATGTTAAATAAAAATTATATTTACTAATCATAACTAGAAAAGCAGCCCTCCCCTTATTTTAAAAAATTGTGTATAAATGTGCTAATTTTTGTAAATATCAACATTCATACATATCAGAGAACAAGCTTTAACTATAGTAGATTTAAAGTGAAAGTACCTAACATTCAATAAAACACTTAAATTTTCAAGATTACTGGGGAGTTAATAAAAATTATACAAGACATTCCTGTTATATTCAAGTATTTTTTACAGATATGCCCTTCCTCCATAGAAAAATTTCCAAACCTAAATTTGAGTTGTCAGCACCTCATACCCCCTCACCCAATTAAATGCTTTTCTGTGTCTTTCAGCCAAAAATAATGCTCCAGATCCAATCAAAATTTAAATTAGATAATTTTCCTCAAATAAAGTTTTAGAAAAGAATCTTTTATTTTTGAAAGATTTTTAGTAAAGAGAATTGTTAAATGATAAATATGGCTAAAACTTTTTTTTTTTTTTTTTTAACACTACTATCAAGGAGCTGCCAGCTTCCTCATTTTGTTTAATCTCCACTTTGGAATTTTGGGTGTTACTTCAAAGAAAGAATTTTTGCATCCACCTCTCCATTTATCAACAGTTTTTTGACACCTGTCATAACATTAAATTTTCTCCATACTAAGCAAAGTTAAAAATCTGTAATATCAAAGTAATTATCATATACACAATACCTAAGGTTTTAAATCGAATTTTAAAAATAAATTCCTGAAGATTTAATATTAGCTAAAGTTTCAAGCTAATGGATTAAATTTATTTAATATTAACCAATGAGCTATTTTAGCTTTTAGCCTTTTTAAATCATTCGAAAATAAAATACTTTTTTGAAACTTTATTTGAGGGATATTGATTTGAAACATTACTTTTAGTTTAAAATATCACAAAAATGCTTTTTTTTTTTTTTCTCTCTTCTCTCTTTCTCCATGAAGTAAGGTTTTGACAGGCAGAAATTCCTTCTCACTGCCAGTGAGTGGAGGTATCTATAAATAAATATTGAGGAATATTAAAATATTAACACCTTTTTATATAATTTTTTAACTACCTAGTAATCTTAAAAATATTTTCCATAATGTTTAACTGAATTTTATATACTTTGGCTTTAAATTTACTGTAGTTATCACTTTTTTTTATAATGTGTGAAGATATCGTTATTTACAAAAATCGTATATACACAAAAAAACATTTAAATTCTTTTAAAAATATTGTTGGTCACTGAATTGTAAGCTTTGAAATTAGTAAATACTGTTTTTAGTTAATAACATCACCTAACCTCTACAAACTAATATAGAAGATTGAAAATTTTATTATTCTAATTAAAATTTTAAGAAAATGGTTTTTCGCCGCCAATGTCTCTCAGGATATGTGGGTTCACTTTTTTTTTCCAATATCAAATACAAGGTTTGAGTGTAAACCTTAAAAAAACTACAGCTGTTACTTTCAATAGGCTCACATGTCAGAATCGTCTCTCGCAATACCATCTTATGAAATATTCCAAGTTCTTCAACTGGACGGTCATAGTGTATGTCAGCTTCTAAACTGAAATGAATCTGCCGAATTTCGCATCTTGCTGTCTTTTCTCATGTCACATTGATGGCTACAGAGTGAATAGAAGTGAATTTTTTCTTTTCTTTTAATAAAGTTTTTATTTCTTTAGTTTTAGCAGATCTTAGAAATAAACATTGATCTGAGTTTGATCCTTACTGCTTTGCATTTTTTTGTAGTTTTATGCCTTTTTTTTAATGTATTTGTACGTAGAATCGTTTCTTGCTCATGTAGACAAACGGAACTTCAACAGCTAAGCTCTGCTAGTCGAAAAGTTTTTTTTTTTTTTTTTTTTTTTTTTTTTTAAATACGATGTTTGAAAAATGAAATGTTAGTCAGGTAAAATTTTTTGACCGGACTCTCATTTCTTACACTTATACTAATTCTTATCTTACATTTCTTACATTTTTTTACCCTTTTTTTTTTTTCCTCACATTTTTTACATTTTTAGTTTTTACTAAAAAATACTTTCGAATAGAGGACGCTTGGCAGCTGTAAATGAAATAGTGTTCACTGTTTAGTGTTCACCATATTGGGTCAGTATGTCATTGCCTAAAAAAACCTGTTTCAATATGCAATTCACTCATTGCTATGAATTACAAATGGTACTTGTTACTAACTACATTACAACAATGTAATTCTTTTGGTTCCTCGTTCCCTTTTTAATCTTTTTGTCGTATTGTCCTAAACTTTTTTTCCGCTTCTTGGTAAGCATTGCCTTGGAAAACTAAAAAAAAAAGTCACTTCACTTTTACAGTTACTCTATTTTAAATCGTTCGAGTCTTTCCTTGTAAGATCATTTTTTTAAATTTAGTTTACTTCATTTTGTTGTTAACTAAAAGTTAAATTGTGGTGAACATATATGAAATGTAGTAAAAATGTTAAATTTATAATCCAGGTGATTTTACAGCTAAAAATCTGATCAAGACGATTTGTACGTAAGGAAGGATCAAACAAAAATGCCGTTGAAAGTAAAAATCGTTATTTCTACAAATATTAGGCGTGACAATCGTGTAAATGTCGAGTCTTATTTTTTTTTAAATTGTGTTCCATTATTCAATTGGGATATGTCGCTTTTTTTATGAATTTTTATTGGAATAAGTTTTTTAAAAAAAATACTGAAAAATAAATATCTAACTTTTTAGTTTTAACTAATTTTATTTTAACTTAAATGTAAAAATCTAAAGAAATAACAATTGTATTAAAAATTCATTTTTCATCGAAAAAATCTTTTGCTTTCAGAAAATTGTTCATATTCATAAAAACTAAAAGCAAATAAAAGCATTTGAAATTAAATGTTTTGAGTTTTGTTTGTTACAATTCAGAGCTGATCTTCAGGTAGGGGGATCCAATTAGAAACAAAAAACATGATTTGCATTCCTCAAATCCTTGTGCTTTTAACTATAATCACTAAATCCGATGCGATCGAATTTCTAGAGTTTTCATAAATTTAGTTGGGGTAATAAATATAAAAAAAAAAAAATTTCTGCCATGACTTTAATAAAAAAACATTTAATTTCCATCTATGAATAGTTTCTGAAAGTTTCATTAACTTCCGACAATTATTTTTATTTTTGCAAGATATTCCAAATTAATGTGTCATACAAAAAAAAAAAAATGTGCTAAAACTAAAAAAATTGTATGTTATTTTACTAGTTCCGGTGATGCAAAGAGAAACAAGGTTTTTTTTTTTTTTTTTTTTTTTTTTTTTTTTAATCAAAATTTAGAATGTTCTAAGAAGTAAAAAAAATTTAAAAAATAATTTAAAAAAACTTTGGTCTTTTGTCTTCATAATATCATAAGCATTTAGACGATAAAATTTTGTTTTAGTCAAGTTTGGCGTCTTTTTTATCATGCTATGCCTTTTTCTCCCCCCCCCCCCGATTTCGTGGAGTTACCTACTCTAAACACCTTTTTTAGTAGTTTTCTTCATTTTTAAATCCGCCAACAAGTTTAGTAGTCTTCCTTTTATTTAATTGCACATAAATAACTTAGTCGTAGGGGCGGCGACCAAACCAATTGTAACTTTATGGGGTTTAAACGTTTTATTGTCAAGTCTAGTTGTCTACTGTTTTAAAATATCTCAGTGGTCAACTAAAAAAAATTAGCATTAATGGTGGTCTGCTGCTGGTTGTGCCTGCAACAATTTTAATAATCAGCAGCGTTGGCAATGAGTCACTCGATAGCAGCTGGACTGATGAACCAGGAGCAGCCACCTTTGCTGACGGGGACTGAAAACTTAGCAACTAGTTTGAACGAAGAACGTCTGCTACATTTTAGCCTCTGACTCATGCCCACAAAATAGCAGTTATTCTGTTGTCAAGTCCTTAGCTCTTATTGCTGCTTTTAAATCTAGCCAATAAAATAGCATTTTCCTTTCCAATTCGTTATTTATGTCCATGTTTGTCATGCAATTTAATGTGGTTTGAAAATTTGTGGCTTCTCTATATGCTGTCTGAATAAATTAACCTAATCACTAAACAGCTTTTGATAACTAGTTTTCAGGTAAAACTGAATACCAAATCTTTGCATTAAGCTTGCCATCTGTAGCAAGTCAACTGCTACTTTCATATTAACTCTTACTGAACAATTAAGATAATTTTGTCTTGAAAAAAATTAAAATGTCTCTTTACTTTGAAAAGAATGCTATGATTTGTCTATAAGCAGCACTATATTTCCTCTTTCTGAAATGTTTAAGTAAAATAAAATTTCATTGTAAAAATTAATCTTTAAATAGAAATATAGTTTGTAAATTCTTAGTAAATAGTTTGTTGGTACTTTGTAGATTAAGAAAAACTTGAGGTCTACTTCATGACTAAGCTTTCAAACCAGAATAACTTTCCCATCAGGAAATTGGTGCAACACTAAGGTTTATTAGGTTTGAACTATTATGAACAATAGTTTAGCAAAGAACTCTCTGGCAATCTTCAGGTGTCCATTATTTTGGCTGATATTGGGCATGTTAATATGTTGCCCTTTTCTGCTGAATGAGTCCATCTCGGGAATTGACCCAGAGATTAAACTTGTGGCTGCTAGATAAAGCAATACTCCATTAACCAATGAATATATGTCTGGTTTGTCTCATAGACTGTCAGTCCTTAACTCAAATCACCATGTCCCATACTGACCCAAATAAGTAATTCTTGACAATTCCTGATCTCCAGAATCGAACAAAATTAATGATATTTCTACCTTTTCATGTCCTCATATTAATCTTTGCTTTCTTCAATTTTCCATTTTCTCTCTCAAATTTTTGAAGATCATAGTTGACAAGAAAGCTAGGTGCTAGAGAGGAAACTATTTGCATAGTTTATGGTTACATCTAGTAATTTCAACAGTAAAATTATGAAATGCAGCTGCCAATCTAGTACAGTTGAATTTATGAAGATTAGCTACTAAAGAGGAAATTTTATAAAAATTACTTTTAAAATATTTGTGGAAATGGTACAGAGAATGTTGGATCAGGACCAATAACATTGCAAATTTGTCTTTGGATTCTATCAAGAATCTCTAGATGTGGCAGCAATATTTGATGCACAGACAAATGGTACACTTATAAATCTTCAAGATAGGTTCTGGTGAGAAAAATTTGTCTAGCATGACACAGTGAAACAAATTTCCTGGCAGAAGACTTAGCAATTGATTCAATATCATCTTTCCACTTCATGCCTGTAGAAAATGTAAGGCCAAGAAGGTGCAATAAGTTCTAGAATAGAAAAAATGGGTTCTCTAAGATGATTGAGAACAGTTTAATACCTCTTTTTTTTCTTTTAAGAGATACAAATCTTTAAAAATATGCTTATAATTCCTTTTAATTAATGTAAAATCTTTTCTGTAAAATTGTAAGCTCTTTGTTGCTAAGCTAACAATCACCAGGTATTTTTCTCTATTGATTCATTTTCAGTAAATCTGAATTAATACTAGAAATTATTCCTAATAACCTTGTTAGACTTAAGATTTGCCAACAGTAGGATTCTTTTTTCTCTCTGTATTGGCATCGCTACTACATGGCAAAGGCTTAATCATTTAATAGCCACCTCCACCCATTCTACTATTTTCTCTTACGCAGTTAGAAATAGAACTTTCCTTGCTTTTAATTCTATTGGCATTTTCTTTTGAGATGTTTGTTTTTTATATATATACACACACACACACACACACACACACACACACACACACACACACACACACATACATCTTATTGCTTTATGGTAAGAGAAAAATTGTTATGTATATATGGCTCTTAAACTAATGTATTTTTTTTTTTTTTTTTTTTTTTTTTTTTTCCCTCTAGGGTTTCGTACTTGGGATGTGGAAACTACTGGAGTTGATATCAATGAAGAAGTTTCCAAGGTTGTGTCCAATGCAAGTCTTGGAGAAGAAGGACCCTATGGTTTGTATCTTATTTTATTTAAACCTTCTACAAACATCATGGTTACATGCTACTACTTTCTCCTCTTTACACACACAAACAAAAGCCAAACCAAGAATAGTTTTATTACTAATGAAATAGATGCTGTATATAATGTCACCAGTGCACAGGGCAGAAAATCAGTTAAATGTTCTGCTTTAGTCAGTCCAACTGGTCAGTCTTTGAAAATAATTCTTAGGTTATTTATTGATTTAGGAGAAAACCCAGTTGCATACAATAAAGCCCTCTTTCCATTTCTCAGTGAGACAAAAGTAAATAATACTTCTTGCTATTGACTAGAAATGTATAGGTTATATAAAAGATGGCAAAACAATACTTGCTGTGAATGTAATTCCAGACCCTATCATACTGGTTAGAACTTTTATGGCCTGAACTGAGAGGTTAGGTTGAATCTCTCGTGCCTGGAATCCTGACTGATGAATTTTCGTTTTGATATGAGACTGAATAATGTGATGAAAATGAGCAGTTTGGTTGCAGCAGTAGAGAAGCCAAGAGTTCTGTTGTCTGACCCTTTCTCTCCCACAATTTTTTGTATGCTGTATTTTCAGCATGGAGTTAAGCTGTTATGTGAAGAGGATGGGTAGCTGGCTGACCTGCTAATGTCCTATCTCCTCTCCATCTTGCTTCTCTAAGAACAAAGGCCTCTTATGTTCCTGTCCCCTTCCCTGAACAAGATTAAAGTGAGCAAAAAAAAAAATCTTGAAATAGTCTATTATTCATTCAGTCTGTGATGGACCATTAGAATACATGATTGATCTTTTTATTTTAATTTATATTGATTATTGAATGCTCATGCTCACAAAATGATTTTGAAAATGTCTTGTATCTGAGCACAGACCTTCGTGGCAACCTTATTGCTTTTTTAAATCCCTGATTCTCACATAGTGTGAATATCAGCTGAAATGGATAAGTAACAAACTGATTACTTGAAATTGTAGTTAATTTACAATGCATCACTTTCTTTCCTTTTTTTTTTTTTTTTTTTTTTACCTTTTTGTTTTATTTGTACTTTATCATAAAGTAGATTCTAGTAATCTTTTTTTAAAGTGTAAAAATCAGATACAGGTATTATGTGTAAAGTAGAATAAATGATTATCTAAATTTTAGACATTTAAGTACTTAAAATTCTGGGAACAAAATGTTATAAATAACTTAATGAAGTTAAACTTAGCTTCATTGTTGAATATGAACTAGATTCCCTCTCACTTTTCTTTTATCTGGATGAGGTGCTGTGTCTTGGTTGTAAATAGACTGTGAAAATTGAACTCTACATTAGCAAATGATTTGTGGTTCTACCTAGTTAGCAATCACTATAGAGCAGGCTCTCACTTTAAGATAAAACAAAAAATGCTTGGTTATTAATTTACAATACCAGTGAAAGAAAACTATACAACCACTTGAGCTGCCATCCCCCACTCCCACATACTACTCTTAATGAACACACAATTGTCTGAATCAAATTGTAAATTATATTTTGTTTGGCTTGTGCTAAATTTGGCACAGTCTGCATTTCGGGAGGTCCTTCCCATTAAGTTGATGATTTGCAGTGCACTAAGTAGTGGGAGACTCTAGAATTAATGTTGGCATTTATCAGACACTAGTATAAGAGTCGCCATAATTTAATGCTTCATCTTCTGTTATTTGTAGAAAGTACAGATGTACATTAATTTTGATAAAATCTTCATGGCTACATGCCTTTATAAAAAAAGGCATACTAACAAGCTGTCTAAGTGGGATGATTTTATTGCATAATGCAGCCTCCATACATGCTAAATTAATACCTTGTGAAATAAACAAATTCTAATTTCTTTAGGTTTCTCTCTGCAATGTCAAGTATAAAAATCTATGATTTGCTCCTAGTATGTGAAATAGATAAAGAATAGATTTTATTTTTTAATCCAACATTTGTACTACTTCAAATGTTATTTTTAGTATCTACACTTTTGAGTAGATGCTGTTTATTTTAAATAGTATTTATTTCCCTGCATACTTGAGAAAACTTAGAAATGTGCACTCCAGCAGGACTGTAACATGTTCCTCATTGTAGGGGGAAGCTACTGCTTGCTCTGGCATGCTTTACCAATCAACAACAAGACTTCATAGCAAGCAAGCCTCTTTTTACCCTATTTAAGGATAGCATATCTCCGCCGTGGAGATTATTTTACTAGAGATCCCATATCTGCTCAGTTTCATATCACACACACACACACACACACACACACACACACACTTCTCCTCAGAAAATGAACTTTCTGACCCTTGTCAATTCAGAAATACTTTAAATATTGATATTAAATGTTATATTTTATTAGTAATCTTCATTTTTTATATTTTTACTGATCCATTCTTTATTAAACTGAAAGTAAAGAAATAGCTTCATATATCTGATATTACGATACTGTGCTATCGAATAATGTAGATCTGATAAAATTGAGGGTTGCTATAGTTTAATGTGAGAACGGAAGTAATTTAATTTTTTTTTCCTTAAGTACAAAACTAAGAAACTAGTCAACTTGATGTAATTACCTGTTGATTTAGGTTTGTCTGAAAATTCACATTTCCATATTAAATTTTTAAAACATTTCCAATGTATTATGAACATGATATTCACTACTAAAATGGCATATGAAATGAGAATTTAGTTTTTGTCTGGGATAGATTTTTGACTTGGTATTTTACCCAACATAAATATTCATACAAAATGTACTCAACAAATAAAAAGCAGACATGGAATGAATAGGGCATGTTTATTATTAATGAACACTATTTGATATTGGATACAATAAATCTATGTATGGTGAATGCAGTGCAAAAGATTCTTGCATGTTATTTTTTATTTTTTTTTATTAATATAATCTTTATAGAATGATTTTGAAGTATCCAACTAATTCCTCTATTAGGAATTTTTAATTCCTTTCTGTATTCCTTATTAGTTTATTCATTCCAAATATTGAATATGTAGACATTTTGTTTTCCTTACTTAACAGTCGACTCTTTTGGACCACTAAAATCAGGTAAGCTTAGTTAGCTACCATTATTTTCCCTTATATTTATTTTTTTTGCATGTTGATAATGGATAATTCCTATCCAAATATGGATATTGTCCATATCATTTTTTCCTTTTGTTAACCCTCCCAGATTTTTTATTTTGTTTAGTAATTTGTCAGATGAGTGAAATTGTTTAGTCAGTTGCATGCTATCATTTTTTTTTTTTTTTTTTTTTTTTTTTTTAAATAAAATTCTGTTGGAAGTCTGTTACTCATCTATTCCTTTCTTTCATCTGAGCTAAATGTTATCAGCAATTGTGTTCAGCCTCTTCTTATATACATTCTAAATCTCCTTTGTGTTGTCTACCTGCACATATTTAACCTTACCACAGATTTTCTGTCTTTTATATTTTTTTTTTTTATATATGCACATTTGTCTTGAAAAAAAAATTAAAAAAAAAAAAAAGCATTATAGTACTACTTTTATGATCATGAAATCTATATATTATAGATATGAAACTATTGTATGGTGGTCTAGTATACCTCTTGTGTTTAAGGCATACAATTTTAATTTATAGCTGAAAATGAAACCTTTTAACTCTGGACTGGGCTCTAAGTACTATAGATGTTTTGACTGTTAAAACCAATGATTTATTTGATATCATTTCTTGGACTGTCAACTTCCCTGAATTTATCAGTCCTAAACACTTGTCTAAATTTGCTTATTTGTATGAATTTAATAAAAATTAAAAAGTACTTAAACTTGCCTATGGATGAGGGGGCATTTTAACACTTAGTGTTCTAATTTAGGGTACTAATTAACATTATGAAATAATCCCATTTTTTTTTATTTTTTTTTTGCAACAGTATTTCTTATGGGAACAACTATATATGGTATTATCCTTAAAACTATTGATAAAGATGTATCTTTCTTTTTTCTCTTTTACACACACACACACATATATATATATATATATATATATATATATATATATATAGACATACATTAATTTAGTGTATATTAAAAAATTTGTCTAGCCAGTTTATTTTACACTTGGGTATCATTTTCAATTTGGCATTCTCAATGTCATACTGCAAAAGGGATTTTAAAAACTCAGATTCAACAAAATTTGAAAAGTAAATTCTATAATTATGGCAAATATTGATGTTTACACTTGGCTTATCAATAAATTTATTCAAGACTTGCTATGGCAATACAATGAACACTATAGTGTTATATGCACTAATTTGTTTGGTAGTGTATATCATCTAAATTTAATTTTAGAAGACTAGAAAAACCAATTCATATATTAAAGAAAAATTAGCAAATGTTTGGTTGCTAAACAATTCTCTGGAAGACTTCAATTTTTGTCAATTCTAGTTAAGAACTTGTCAACTATTGAAGGAATTTCTCTAAAATTTTTACCTTTAATTTGTAAATTTTGCAATATCTTAAGCTTTTCATAGGTAAAAATAATTGAGTATTTAGTTCATCTGATTTAAAAAAAAAAAAAAAAAAAACAAAAAAAAAAAAACATGCTGAAGATTAACTACCAAATATTTTGTTAATGAATTGGTGTTAATGTCTGGGGGATAGGGCACTGAAAAGTTCTCAATATTTCAAAGAAGGGATATCAGTCTTATTTGGCAAAACTTTTGGAAGTAAATTTTCAACATTCTCATCCAAGGACTGGAACATTGATTAGTAATTTTACCTATTACCTAGCACAAGATAACCTAACATTTTTTTTCTTTTTTCTTAGCAGTTAAGATGTGTAAAATATGACTGTACAGTTTCATTTGAATTCATATAAATTTAGAATCTTTGAGACAGCCATTACTTTTCTTTTTATGTAATTTATAAATACTGAAATTCATAAACAAATTTGAAAATATTTTTTTTTTTTTAAGTTTATAATATATGCTGTTTTGATTTCTTAAAATTTGAAAACACTTGAAAATGATTTTATTGAATGTTTTTATAACTTAGTTCATAACATTCTTTTTTTAATAATTAAAGAACTAAGTATAAAACATTTTAGTGAATTGTTTAAATTGATTTTTCTAGTTTCATTCATTTTTTTTTTTTCTTTCTTTTTTTCAGGTGAGCGGGTAATGAGTAACTGTACAGGTACACTAAGTATTGAAGTCTTAATAGCCCCTCAGACTACTACTGTGAAGAGAGCATTGAAGAACTTTCTGGGAGCACCTGTCAAATACCATCACCTCATTTATGCTGGCCATGCCCTACAGGGTACTGGAGAATGGATTTTACAAGATGATACTTTCACTTTTGGGGATTTTGCTGCCACTTTCAAGGATCCTGATGTTGAGAATGCTCTCAAGCAACAGGAAGAAGCTGTTTTAAACATTCACTGTTTTGCCACTGGTGACTGGAATAATGCTAGTCTTTCTAGGGTTGGAACTAAGGTTCTACAAATTAACTTGAATCCAGAAGATAAATTGTCAAACTTGGGTGGGGTGATGCAATTTAGTACATACTTGTGCAACTTTGTGAAAACTAGGTCACTTAAAGAGATGCTTAGATCATCTGATGTTGTTGGTAATATAAGATTCAGTAAGCCAACACTGTATGTGTTTCCTGGCTGTCAGGGAGACTCTGCTTTGTTTGGGATCAGTGGTTTCAATCTTCTGGTTAATGGTGGCTACAACAAGAAAGCTTGCTTCTGGGATTTCACCAGACATCTAGATCGCATTGATGCTATGCTACTGACACACCTTGGAATTGATAACATTTTTGGTATGAACTCTGTATTGCAGCGTAAAAGTATTGAGAATGTTCATCCAGAAATTGGACATGTGTATTTCAATGCTTACAAGGGAAGTCGTAATTCACAAGATGAAGTAGAAACTGAAGGAAAACCCAACAGTTTACTTGTAAACCTTGCTGTTGAAGGGGATAAAATAGTTGATAATGTCCGCTCACTGGGGCAAACTCCAAATCCCTGCTACAGACCAGCAACTGCAACGACAATTGACCCAGTAAACTTGTACCACAAAGTAGGACATGGTTCTTTGGATATGTACATCTTAAACCCAGTCCAAGACAGCAAAGAACTGAAGGAGTTCTATCAGCAGTGGAGCAAGCAATCTATACAGAATAGCAACTCTCCTCAGTTCCCACTGTCTAACATGCTGTCCATTTGTACTCTTCTTATTTGGAGACCAGCAGATCAAACTGAAAGCATAACTCGTATTTTCTTCCCAGGAAATGCTCCACAACACAAAATCATTGAAGGACTGGAAAAGCTCAAAACTCTGAATGTCCTCAAGGTCCCTAAGTGCTGTGATAAAGAGCTGAATGCTCCAAAAGCTGCTCTTAAGAAATCTGTGCCCTCAAAAACATCAACTGCATCAAGAACCCTTTCAAAATCTGCAGTCTCTAAAGTTGAAGCCCCAAAGCGTGAGAGTAAGGTGGATCTGAAGTCCAAAGCATTGGCACCAAAGACAAACAAGGTGTCAAAGGAGGACACTAATAACAAGAAGGCAAGCAAGACTAAAGAGAAAGGAGACAAGCCAAAATCTGCTGTATCCAGATCTCCTAAAACCTCTCCTCCAACTGAAGTACCACCCTTCTCTTCACCTGCACAAACTCCTGCTGCAGTTCCTGAACCAACACAAGTAATGAAGGAATCACCACCAGACTTGGTTCAGAAGGATAACAATCTTCTTGTAGACTTTGGATCTGCACCTGATCAACAGTTGCAGCAGCAGCAGCAGAACACAGCTCCAGCATCTGACGCTTTGCTTGATCTTATTGGACATTCATCAATGAAGGCTGAATCTGAGCAGTTGTTAGCTTCAGATCCTACTTGCTTCATGAACAATCAATCACCAGATCCTTTACCTGATCCAAATTATGTTGAACATGATACAATTAGGGAACCAGAAGGTCAGCTCAACAGTGGACTTAATCCTAAAGAGATGGAAGACATGGGCATTTATGATGATGATCTGATGATACAAAGAGAGCGATCAGATGATGCTGTGGAAGCTGATAAGCTGGTCTCTTCTTGTTCTGATGATAAAGGGTTTGAGGAATATGATGAAGAGGTTCAACCGGAATCCTTGCCAGAACCTGACCTAATTATGGGCAGCCAACCTTTGCAATATGACATGCCAACTCATGAATTTGGAGCTAAATTAGATTCAATGAAAATGGATGGGGATATGTTTCCTACCCATGTCAATGTATTGCATGATGAATTTTCAAAAGAATCTTTGGCAGAAGAACATTATTCAAAAGAACCCTTGGCAGAAGATGAATCTGACTTAAATGTGGGACAACCACCCATGGTGGAAGATGAATCCTATTCAAAGGAAGAACAACTCATGGCAGAAGTTGAATCTGATTTAAAAGTCGGACAATCACCCATGACTGAAGTTGAATCCTATTCAAAGGAAGAACAACTCATGGCAGAAGTTGAATCCTATTCGAAGGAAGAACAACTTGTGGCAGAAGTTGAATCTGATTTAAATGTCGGACAATCACCCATGACGGAAGTTGAATCCTATTCAAAGGAAGAACAACTCATGGCAGAAGTAGAATCAGATTTAAATGTGGGACAACCACCCATGGCAGAACCTGAAACCTATTCAAAGGAAGAACAACTCATGGCAGAAGTAGAATCAGATTTAGATGTGGGACAACCACCCATGGCAGAAGCTGAATCCTATTCAAAGGAAGAACAACTCATGGCAGAAGTAGAATCAGATTTAGATGTGGGACAACCACCCATGGCAGAAGCTGAATCCTATTCAAAGGAAGAACAACTCATGGCAGAAGTAGAATCAGATTTAGATGTGGGACAACCACCCATGGCAGAAGCTGAATCCTATTCAAAGGAAGAACAACTCATGGCAGAAGTAGAATCAGATTTAGATGTGGGACAACCACCCATGGCAGAAGCTGAATCCTATTCAAAGGAAGAACAACTCATGGCAGAAGTAGAATCAGATTTAGATGTGGGACAACCACCCATGGCAGAAGCTGAATCCTATTCAAAGGAAGAACAACTCATGGCAGAAGTAGAATCAGATTTAAATGTGGGACAACCACCCATGGCAGAAGCTGAATCCTATTCAAAGGAAGAACAACACTTGTCGGATGTTGAATCTGATTTAAAAGAAGAACCTCAGCCCATGCCGGAAGTTGAATCCTATTCAAAGGTAGAAGAACCCATAGCAGAAATAGAATCTGATACAAAGGAGGAGGAAGAACCCTTGGTAGAAGAATCTGATTCAAGAGAACAACCTTTGGTAGAAGAAAAACCCTTGGCACCTGAGATGGCTGATCCAGTTGAAAGTATGCCAGAAGAATCACTATCACCTGACAGCTTTGAACATGACATGGACAAAGATGCATATCCTCCAATGGATTATGAGCATGAAAGAGATGAATTGCCTGAGGATAGTTTTGAGCAGGATGTGCACAATAGGGATTTCTCACCTAATGCTGATATGACCAATTCTGTTTATGGTAACCTGATGGAGCGAAGTGTCCCTTCAGCTGAAGCTTTTGAACAACTGCAACAAGAGTGTGCAGAAATGGAAAATAGAATGCATGAGAGTTCCTCCCAGGAAGATTTTGAGAGTCAGCAAGAAACCAAAGAATCCTCTCCGGACTCTGAGAGGTCATCTCCAGACTATGAACCAGAAGAGGTAGAATCTCCAACATATGAAGAAGAGAGTCCTGAATCGGTGAAACAAGATGAATTTGAGGAGGATTCATCTAAACATGAAGACCAAGAACGATCCAGCCCCGAGGGTTTTGATGATGAGTACGAGAGAGATGACGAATCAAATGAAGAACATGAACAAGTTGCTGCTGCTCATGAAGAATTTGATCAAGATGAAAATAAAGAGAACAATGGTCCAGATGTTGATGCTCAGGGCTTTGACATGCATCATTCTGATAGTGGCACTGCATTTGATGAACAATCAGATGATCTTACAGAAAAGGAAAGTGCTGATCACATAAAGAATGAAGATCATGGCATTTATGATGATGATTCTGAAGAAGTAGCCTCTCAACCTGAAGATGAACCTCAAATGGACTGGAATGAACCTCATCCTGAAGAGCAGATGGATATACAAGACAACCAGGAAACCTCCAAAGTTGATGAAAGTGAAGCTGATGTGGACTCAGAATCTCACACTGCATCTTCTCTCCCTGCGGCATTTGAAAAAGATGAGACTCCCCAACCAGGCGACAAGTTAGCAACTGGCTGCTCTGACCAAGATGAAGAAAGAGATGATACTGATTCTATTGATGGAGGTACTCCAGAAGATGAAAAAGATATTGATGAAACGTTTGATTCTTCACAACAAGCCACTGATCCTGATAAACACTTTGACCCATCAACTCCCCACCCAGCCTGGAGTACAACAAGCAACCTGTCACCTCTTGCCCGACCTTTTGATCCAAGTGGTAATCAAGCATTTGATCCCTTTAGTCAACAAGGTGCTAATAACTTCTCCGGAGATAAAAGCCATGATAAACCTGGACAATTCCAAGAATATGAGTCTGGATTTGGAGAAGTACAGTCAGGTGGTGCTTTTGATGGAAAGGCATTTGATCCAACTGAGGAATGGGGTAGGCCAATGAATTTGCCTTCACCTCCACCTTTGCCACCAGAAGTAAAGAAATCCAATGGAGTAGCTACAAAAAAACCCTTGACAAAATCTCCTAGTACTAGAACAGATAGGAAGTTAGCAGATTCAAGAAAGCCAGAAACTAAAAAACCAACCTCTACATTAGGAAGATCTCCAAAACCTGCTCCTGACCGCAAAGCTGGATTAGCGAAGACTGAGAAACCAGAGAAGAAGTTGTCAAATGGAGATGCTGACATGAAAAGTAAAACTCGATCAACAGCCAGCAGCTTAGATAAGTCTAAATCCTCCCACTCTACTGCTGAGAAGAAGCCACTGACAAAAACAAGGCCTTCATCAGCTATTTCTGCCAAACTGGAAACAAAGAGTGCAAATAGTACATTAAAAACTGAAACCAAAACCAAATTGTCGTCTGCTAAACGTCCGTCAACTACAGGAAGCCGTGCATCCCCTGCCTCCAAAGCTGCTCCTCCTCTGCCTCCACATACCACTTTTTATGTTGACCTTACCTACATACCCAATCATGGCGACCCTACATACAGTGATATTGAATTCTTCAAGAGGATCCGTGCACGCTATTATGTCCTTAGTGCCCTCTCTCCTAACCCCCAAATTTTGAATGCCCTTTTAGAAGCCAAACAGACCTGGGAGGATAAGAATCTCGAAGTTACAGTTATTCCAACATATGATAATGAAACATTAAGGCATTGGATGGGCTTACACAGAGATGAGCTGACAGATTTGAAGATTGATGTGGCACCATCTGCCAGTCGCTGCACAATTCAGTTGCAGGATCATGAGACCAGTTGCTCTGCTTATAGGTTGGAATTCTAATGACCAAATCTCTGCATTGCTGGCTTCAAATATAGCAGATAGGGAAACCTTTAATGCATACCAAGATGTGGATTCAATAAAACCCTTGGAATTATTCTTTGGGATCAGTCAGTCAAATGCGCCAGTTGCCACTTACAGCATATGAGATACAGCCATGAGAAAAATGCTTTTTGCTACACCCACACCGTATCACAGTCTCTTCTCTTAAAAAAAAAAAAAAGAATACAAATGGGTCATGGAATTTTTTCTTAGTAATATTACTCTGTGCTTTCAAATTAAACTGAAGTAATTTTGGTAAATGTTATTCCCCCACCCCCACATCTTCTGCTATTAGTGGAAGTGAAAAAGTTCCTAAGACTCTTCCTTTTTTTTTCTTTTTCTTTTTTTTTTTTTTTTTTTTTTTTTTTTTAATGTGCATTACTACTACAACCATGATAACAATATTATATTAATCTTGAAGTATCGCTTGCTATGTTGTCATTTTTCAAAGTGTTCAATAAACATTCTTTTTGTCCAGTATTGATGTTAAAAAGCTTTCATAATACTTGAAATTTAAATGGAACGAACACACACACACACACACACACACACACACACACACACACACACACACACACACACACAGAGTTATTGAATTTAATAAAATAATCTTTAAAAAGTGAAAAACAAAATTATTAAAAAAAAATTGTAACCACACATCAGCTGGACATGAACCAACAGACTTCAAATAGAATCTGGGGAATTGATGCCTTCTATTTCTTGTACACCAGCTGTTATTTATTTATTTTGTTTGTTCATTTTTTTTTCCCTTTAATCTTTTTTTGTTCTTTTAATTTTCTGCTGCAAACCTGCTGCTACTGTTTTTTGGTTTTTTTTATTCTCTTATTGATTTGACCTCTGAACATTCTACCAGCCTTTCCTTGTTTAAAATCATTAAAGTTTCCTTTAGAAATAACTTCTTTTTAACTATTCCAAGACAGTTCTTGATTAACTTCAGTTGCTTTAAATACAAACATACTTGCAAATGCAATATATTCATTCATGGGAACCACTAATTGTGTGTGTGTGTAAGGGGGGTGGTCTAATTCAATCAGTTAATGCTATCACTTCCCCTCTTCCTACTTCACTAATTTTCTTTATTTTTTATCTTTCTTACCCAAAAACGTCCTCAAAAAAAGTCTTCTGGTCTTTTGATGTTGTAAAACAAAAAGGGGAAAAATTAAAGCTACAAGAAACAAAATTAAATGCTGAGTAAACTCGGTATTGTGTGAAAATTTAAATTGTGATATTTTTGCTATGTGGTGCTTCCGCAGCTGTGTTCTTCGTAACTATTAATTCTAATGGAAAATGAAATAATCAACACTCCTTGACCTGCCTTGCATCAATATATATATATATATATATATATATAATTTTTTAATTTTTTTTTTTTTTTTTTTTTATGTAACCAAAAATTTGGCTACAAGAGGTAAACATGTCACAAATCATAAGATTTGAGAAACCTCCACATTTTTTCTTTTCCCTGAGAACAAAAAATATCTCAGCCTATTTTGGTTTCATGCATGTAAGAATTTTTTTCTTCCACTCACAACAGTTCATTTAACAAAGACAAAATCAGGAGAAAATTTTTTTAAACAATAAAGTTTCTAAATCTCCAATTTATTTTTTACTTTAATTTTTACTTTTTTTTCCTATCATGTGTCACAATCTAAAGTTTAAACTGTGATAGTAGGAATATTTTTCAAATTTAATAAATAGGCAGACTTAAGAGTTTCAGACAGCACTTTGGTTTAGAATCATACACCCAAATATAAAAGATTGAGTTTTTTTTTGTTTGTTTTTTTAAGTTCCCACAATGGGGAGCTGAAAAAAATACAGGACTTTTATTTATTATTTTTTTATAATATTGCCTTCCCCATTAAACCTTTCCCATTTGTTGAGATTTTTCTATCCAAGATTATTTTTCTTTTTCATTTTATTTTAAATCATTGATTAGGTAATTGTTAATTTCTTTAATGTATCTTAATTTCAATTTTTCTTCTTTGCCTTCTTGAAAACGTTCCCTAACTCCTTGTGTAGAACCTTTCTCTTTTGCAATGTACTTTTGTCTGGTGGTGATCTTTCTCTCCCACCCCTTTTATGTTTTGTTGCTTTGCTGAAATAAAATCTGAATCTTTTTTTATTTATCTTAACTTTTCTTTTCCTTACATTTTATATGCTTAAGAAAAAATGACACAAAGCGAGCATCTTCTCCTTATTTGGTGTCTTTTTTTTTCTTTTTTTTCTTCTTTTTTTCTTTTTTTTAAGAAAAGTATTTAAAAAAAAAAAAAATTTCAAACCTCTCCAAGAAAAAAATTCATAGCTCTAAATTTCATGGGTTTTGGCCCATCTAAACTTTCAATTTCTATGAAAAAGTAGTGATGAAATTGTTTTAAATTTCTGCCCAGGTTTTCTTTCTACAGTTTCATTTAACTAACAATGTTATATTAAAAAAAAATATTTTTCTTCTGACATTTATAATCTTTTGTTTACTTGGGTTTACCTATAATTTAAATGTGGGTGATGCTGTTAACATATCTTCACTGAATGCCTTTTCTAAGAGTCTGCCATACTGTCTTTAACCTCACTTAAACTGAAATCCTTCACTAAATCTAAAGATTTAATACTTCACTTCATACCAAATACTTCACCACCAGAAATTAGAAATGTTACGATTACACTAGTGGGGTAGAGGGAGTTACTCCAATGGTTTTTAGCCGTAAACAATTGGTTTGATTTATTGTAGCCTGAAATATTTCAAACTTTTAAAATTGTTTTAGAATTAAGTGGCACTTATAAATATTTTAGATAATATTTAGCTCTTTCGTGATTCTGAGACTAGTAACTATAATCTAACTGGTTGTCTTAGAAATTTCCTTCTGATGTACTAAAAATAGGTTTTTCCTTTTTACTTCCTTAACATTCAACAAAATAGCTTACCCCCCCCCCACTTTTTTTTTATTATAATAAATATTATGCAATTATTTTAACTAGAATCTTACTAATTTTAATATTCACAACTTAACATTTGGATTTTATTTTTAAATCCTTCAAGTTAGCAAAGATTGTCATCCCTTGGACTCTCCATTTGAATTTTGACGATTTTTCGAAGCTTTGTCAGATTATGACAGTAGCATAAAACCAACCGGAGGGTATCTTGCCGATATCACATCAAACAAAATTCTGCTAGTTAGAATAAGGGACATGGATTTGTTCTTTGGTTATTCCCTCACCACAACTGAAGGGTTGCAATGAAATGTAGCAATGTTCATTTACAAACAGATAAAGAGGAAAAAAGTTGTTTAAATGAAATTTAAGTTAACTATTGCAAAGTAGGGAAAGTTAAATTCTGAAATGTTTGTCATAGTTAATGAAAATTTAACAATGATGTTTAGTCTTAACAAATTGGTCAAAATACTGATTGCTGAATTTTTTCTGTTCCGTATAAAATTTCCATTTTTAAATTCCGATTACCTGGTGTTTTCAATCTCCAGTTCCAGTGAATGAGTTTAAATTTTGACTACTTACAGAATATACATTTTCAAGTGGCCATCTTGTTTTGATAATAGTAAATATTTAAAACTATACCTTGTTCCTGAACTTAAATGAATTGGTTAAGTCTACTTTAATATGGTAAACTTATCACAGAATTTTTTTTTTTTTTTTTTTTTTTCTTTCGTTTGTGAGTGTGCTATAAGCATGGCTAATGATCAGCAAGCTCCTTTCTTAGATCATTAGTATCGAGTCTCTTTGTTGGATCCTCCAAACTAAATTTACAAAATTAGTGAAAAGTTTTTCTTACTAGTGAACCACTTAATACAATTGTTAAAAATTGTCAATTTTATTTGAAATTTTATTCAAGTTTAGTTCTGCAAAAAATGAAGTTTTCTATATCTAAAGTGAGATTTACATGCTCATCCTTATTTACCCATATCACTAACCATTTACAATTTATTAAACATTAAATTGTCCCTATTATTGTATATGCCAAATTGATTACTTCTGAACTTAGTTTTATTAGTTAATGTTTCAATTTCCATGTTCATGTTGCGAGTATTTTGCTAATGTAGATGTTCTTTTTAGAAAGCTCTGTCTACTTTTAACATTCATCTGTAAAATTCATTGACAGAAGGAAATGTACTTTGAATAATGGTATGAACTTCATTTACAATAATGGCCAACACTAAGCAAGCACTAAAACTACAATTTCTACGACAACAGGGGCTTAGTTTCTGAAATTTTAGAAAAGTTCTCTCAAAAAGCATAATTATTCTGTTTTCTACTGCAACAAAACCATTGGGTTTTTAAGTTAACTCTGGAGCCATTTCATTTGTGTAATTGGCTTTTTTCTTGAAAAAAAAACGGTCAGGTGAAGAAAATAAAGGGGGGCAGGCAGTAAAAAAAACAACACATATATTTCAGCCTTGGTTCAGTTAATGATGTGTTATTTGTTAAGAGGTCTACTTAAACCATAATACTACTCATTTTAGTTGACTCTTGCTCTTAAAACCAATTCACTTAGTATTGTATCTTTAGAAAAGTATGATTAGCTAGTTTTCCTTGCTTACATCATTCTTTGGTATTGGAATAGTTTCTGAAATTTTTTAACATATGTTAATTTCTTACTTCCTTTACATTCTGGTAGCTTCTTTAGAATTGAATAAACTTGATTACCTACAAGAAATTTTGGTGTAAGAAATTTGGTTTGCCCTAATGATACCTTGAGCATCATAATTTTCTGCCTACCTCTCATGCAATATTTGGTCCAGTGTGTGTACAGTTTCTGAGGAAATCTTAATCATTGAATATTAAATTGTCTTGCTAATTAAAACTTTATCAGTGCATTTGTGAATATTTTTTTCTACATTGTCTTAAATATTGTCAATTTATTAAGTATATAAGCTATGCTTTGGCTCTATCGTTACCTGCCTCATAGATTTGTACAATTACATTATATATATTTCATTGCATATCTTCCCCCACCTTCTTCGGTCAGTGTTAACCACACACTGATTAAAATGCAGGCAACAATTTTGGGCTGGCAGATCAGATACTTTTCATTAAACCTTCAATTTTTCAATAAAAGAATTTAAGCTTTATCAATATTTGTTTCCTATGAAAATTTTAAAAATTAAATTTTTCCAACTTTAAATCTGTAATTTCCTACATAGACAACTGAGAATTTTTTAATTCTATCCATTAACTAAAAAAGTTTTCCTTGATTATTGGAAATGTTTATACTCCTAATTTCTATATTTAACCAAAGTAAATATTTTCTTGAATGCTACAAACCTTTTCATTACAAGTCATTATGGCTGATCCAACATTAGTTGAGTAATTTATGTGCATATTTTTCACCTCACTCCCATTCCTTTTCTACTGCTTCAATTCCCATTTCTGCCTTATCCTAATCTGTGACAATCCTGCCTTACCTTAATCTCTGCCTGCTAGCTTAACTGAATCTTCAAATTTCTATCATTAAATATTTTTGGAACATTACCAAATAACTTCATTCTTTACTGTATCAATTTGTGTATTCTTAACATAAAAACGTAATAACTAATAAATTTTGTGCACTAATACTTATGTTTTATCTACATCAATTAACTGTGTTTTTTTTTTCTTTTTTCTTTAACCTGCCACCCCTTCAATATTTTCATTTATCTTGTACCTTGTGTGTGATATATATATATATATATATAATATATATATATATAAAAAA